>ONZH01003792.1:0-90776 GCA_900303285.1 Rhinella marina | reverse complement strand
GGGACAGCTGGGGTAAAAACTTCCGGCTGCAGTGGTTCCGGTAAGGTTGCATGATCCAGGGAAGAAGACCCAGCTTTCCCGGCTGCTGCTGGCTTCACCTTCCACGGTAGCTGGTAGTATTGGTTCATGACCGTTGACTGAAAGGTGAAGGATGACATAGTCAGCTGACCCAGCTGTAAGGACTGTTGTAGTGGTGGTGCTGGCAGTCCTGGAATCAGAGGCTCCGGCTGAGGCTGAGGCTTTTCACAGAAATGGAGGACGCCATCTGGGAATTCCTGCAGGCAGAGCAAGCGTCCTGGACCTGGTGGTTCATCCGGCCACACTTCTGTGTCACTTGAAGACACCAGGGTCTTGGAAAGGAGGGTAACCCCGGTTGCAAAAGGTCCTTTCAAGGGCTCCATGGAGGTGTACTACACCTGATTCCTCGCGTACAGGCTGTGATGAGCTTGCAGGCAGATACGGCCATTTCACCGACCGGCGGCCCACGAAATACTCCTTCCCAGAGTCGTCATCCTGCAGGAAGCCAGACCCTCGCCCCACTGAAAACCACAGCACAGTTCCCTTTCGTCGTTCTAGTGAAGGATCTCACAGCCTACGGTGATCAAGAACTACTATGACCCAGTTCTCCACCGCGGTTTTATACTCCCAGGGTGTCTGTGCACGGGCCGTCATAGATGCCGGAACAATAGGGTTCTGGCTTGAACTCCTCCTGGGCGGCGAAGTGGACGCTCCAGCCACTTCCGCTGAACAAGATGGAGCGGACCCTCCAGCCGCGCGAACACCAGCAGATGCTCCAGCTGCCTCACTTCAGTTGATGATGATGATGGACAGGCCGGCACTGAAGCTGGGTTTCTCCTACACAGTTTAACCTGTGACGCCCTGATGTCTGTAGTGGATGGTGGTTCTGGAAACTAATCCCCAAAACACATCTCATTCCAGTTGGGCCGCAGCAGGTCACGCTTCTTTTTTGGAGCCATGCTTGCTTCCTTGCTTGCTTCCAGGTCAGCAGTCAGCACTAGTGTTGAGCGAACATGTTTAACATATGATAGACTTTCTGGAATGCACAGCATAAAATAGTCTATTCCGTTATTCTATCAATGATTATCTTTTTCTTTATCTGAGTATATCACACAGATGGATGTCTTTTGGCTCCTTTCTGACAATGGAAGGCCATAGGCCTGTTTAGCATGTACATCAAGAGCTTTCCTGAAGTAGACACTAAACATAAACTGTTATGTGAACAGGCACATGATTGTGATGCCTTATAACAATTATGTCTTGCTATGAAAAAAAGCAGCAAGGCAATATACTATTCGGCCGAACATGGCGGTGCTCAGGACCACGCGGCCATGCTCGAGTCACCTCCCTGCGCGCTAATTAGCCAATTATCATGCGGGGAGGTATAGCATTCAGTGTAATACCAGTAGCCATGTTAGCTACTGGCATTACACTGATTGACTGGCCGGGAACGCGTCATCAGGTGCTATATAGCACCCGGTGACATTTGACCCGGCCAGTGTTAGACAGGTAGAGCTGCAACAAGGAGGGACAGAGAGTGTAGGAAGAGAAGCACGCTAGGCAGGGAAAGAAAAAGAGCAGAAAAGACCCAAAAGCCCTTTTAAGGGCTATTATACCTGGCACACCTTTTTTTCTTAATATTTAAGGACATTTAAGGTGGTGAAAATACAGCTAAGTGGTCTGCCATTAACGCCACAAGCGCTGATGCAGCAAGGAAAGACATACACTGTAGGGAAAGAAGCTGGGCAGGGACAGAAATCGCTCCAAAAAGACCCAAAAGTCCTTATAAGGGCCATTATTTCTGTCACAAACCTTTATTTACTGATATTTGAGTACTTTAAAGGTTGTTAAAATAGCACTAGGTGGCCTGCTATTAATGACACGTGCTGTTGCATGCTGTAGGACACTCTCTGTATGCTATATACCTGACAAACTTTGCTATAATTTCTGCTGTTAAGCCCACAGTAATTCTTTTACGTCTTGCTGTATAACATTTGCGTATTGATAGAATTATTATAGGCAGGGTTACTATCATTGTTCAAACGTCCATTGGGAAATACGCTTTTATTTTTATTTTTGTGGGTGTAAAAAAAAAAACAGGTATGTCCTGTCAGTAACACTAGGTGCACAGCGTATTACAACCGTTCAAAAGTCTCTGTAGCTGACATCCGTATTTAATACCGTTAATTTAGGCCGCAGTTCCTCATTTGCTGCTGGAATTCAATTTTCCCTAGGAGGGAATTAAACAATAGGGATAGTATTTGGGTAGGTACAAAGATTGTCACTGTTCCAAAAAGACCAAAGTCCATTGTGAAATACGTCTTTTTTTATTTTTGTTGGTGTAAAAAAAAAAACAGGTGTGTCCTCTCTGTAATGCTAGGTGCACAGCGTATAACAACCATTCAAAAGTCTATGTAGCTGACATCCGTTGTCACATTTAATAACGTTAATTTAGGCCGCAGTTCGTCATTTGCTGTTGCAGTTCAATTTTCCCACCGAGGGAATTAAACAATAGGGACAGTATTTGGGTAGGTAGAAAGATTGTCGCTGTTCCAAAAAGACCAAAGTCCATTGTGAAATACGTCTTTTTTTATTTTTTTGGGAGGCAAAAAAACCCCAGATGTGATCTGCCAGTAACGCTAGGTGCACAGCGTATTACAACCGTTCAAAACTCTCTGTAGCTGACATTTGTTGTCACATTTAATACTGTTAATTTAGGCCGCAGTTCATCATTTGCTGCTGCAGTTCAATTTTCCCATGGAGGGAATTAAACAATAGGGATAGTATTTGGGTAGGTAGAAACATTGTCGCTGATCCAAAAAGTCCAAAGTCCATTGTGAAATACGTCTTTTTTATTTTTTTTGGGTGGCATAAAAACCCCAGGTATGCTCTGCCCGTAACGCTAGTGCACAGCATATTACAACCGTTCAAAAGTCTCTGTAGCTGACATCTGTATTTAATACCGTTCATTTAGGCCGCAGTTCCTTATTTGCTGCTGCTGTTCAATTTTCCCAAGGAGGGAATTAAACAATAGGGATAGTATTTGGGTAGGTAGAAAGATTGTGTCTGCAGGTCACACCACTGCCTCCTCTTCCCCTCTGTTACGTGCTGTCCAAGACGCAGGCCCAGATGCCTCCCGCCCTGCACCTGGACCTTTGCAGGAAACATCAGCCAGCACGTCCACTTCAATGTCCCAGCGCAGCATTCAAATGTCCTTACCGCAGGCATTTGAAAGCAAGCGCAAATACCCTGCCACCCACCCACAGGCCATAGCTCTAAATGCGCAACTTTCCAAGTTGCTGTCCCTGGAAATGTTGCCGTTTAGGCTGGTGGATCCTGAGGCGTTTCGAATCCTGATGGCGGCAGCTGTCCCTCGTTACGAAGTCCCAAGCCGCCACTATTTTTCCCGGTGTTCCGCCCCGGCCTTACACCAGCATGTGTCCAGAAACATAACTCGGGCCCTGGCCAACGTAATTACTGGCAAGGTCCACTTAACAACTGACACATGGACAAGCGCTTGTGGCCAGGGATGCTACATTTCCCTGACGGCACACTGGGTAAACGTTGTGAAGGCTGGGAGCGAGTCATCCCCTGGGATGGCCCAGGTGCTACCAACGCCGAGGATTGCGGGCCCTACTTCCATCCGGATGTCCGCTGCCACCTATAGTAGCGGCTGCAACCCCTCCTTCTCTTCCTCCACCTCCTGCTCCACTTCTTCCCATGCAGAATTGCCATCTTGCAGCACCACTCAGACTTCTGTCAGTAGCTGGAAGCAGTGTAGCACAACAGTCAGTAAGCGTCAACAGGCCATGCTGAAGCTTATTTGTCTGGGTGACAAACTGCACACCGCCACAGAGCTGTGGCATGGCATAAGGGACCAGGCTGAGCTATGGCTCTCGCCAGTCAAACTACAGCAAGACATGGTTGTATCCAATAATGGCCGCAACTTGGTAGCAGCTTTGGAGCTAGCCAACCTCCCACACATACCATGCCTGGCCCATGTCTTCAACTTAGTGGTTCAGCGGTTTCTGAAAACCTACCACAATTTGTCTTAGCTACTGGTGAAGGTGCGTTGCCTGTGTGCCCATTTCCGCAAGTGACTGACAGCTTCAGTCGGCCTGGCAACCCTGCAGCAGCTCTTGCGGTTGCCAGCTCACCAACTGCTGTGCGACCTGAGCACGCGATGGAATTCACCTTACACATGTTGAGCAGGCTTTGTGAGCAGCAGAGAGCAGTAGTAGAATACCAGCTGCAACACGGTCGGCTCCTTTTTCAGTCAGCTTCCGCTCTTCACAAGTGACGAGTGGGCATTGATGTCTGACCTCTGTGAGGTGTTACGCAACTTTGATGAATCTACACAGATGGTGAGTGACGATAATGCCATTATCAGCGTAACCATCCCACTTCTGTGTCTACTAAAAAGCTGCTCACAATAAAGGCCGATGCTCTGTGTGTGGAAAAGGTGGAAATGGGGGAAGACCCTACACAGGGTGATAGCCAGACCACCCTCGATTCGTCTTCTCAGCGCCAATTGGAGGAGAAGGAGAAGGAGGAGGAGACGGTTGCCACCGATACACAGGGTAGGCATACCACGTTTACACCATCTCTTCGGCGTGGATGGGCTAAGGAGGAGGAAGAGGAAGAGGAGGATATTGAGAGTCATGCTTCTGGTGGGGTGAGCGAAGCCTTGTCTGTTGGGACTCTGGTACACATGGCTGACTTCATGCTCGGCTGCCTTTCCCGTGACCCTCACGTTACACGCATATTAGGCAGCACGGATTACTGGTTGTTCACCCTTCTCGACACCCGCTACAAAGAGAACTTCCAATCTCTCATTCCTATGGTGGAGAGGACAAGTAAAATGATGCAATACCAGAAGGCCATTGTCGAAAAAGTGCTCCACAAATTTCCATCTGACAACTCTGGCGGCAGAGTACGAAGTTTCTTGGCCACCTGAGGAGGGGAAACGAGGGGAACACACAGCAGTTCCAACAAAGGCAAGGCGACACTCTCCAAGGCCTGGGACAGTTTTATAACACCCCGCCAGCAGCCTCACCCTGATGAGCGGCCTAGTGTGACAAGGAGGGAAAAGTTTTGGAAGATGGTAAAGGAGTACCTAGCTGTGTCAACGTCCTCAGCTCCTCAGCGATCCCCCTGTGCCGTATAATTATTGGGTGTCTAAGCTGGACACATGGCACGTACGGGCGCTCTACGTATTTGAGGTGCTGGCCTGCCCTGCCGCCAGCGTTTTGTCTGAGCGGGTATTTAGTGCCGCTGGGGGAATAATTACTGATAAGCGCATCCGCCTGTCAACTGACATTGACTTCGCTACTCCAACAGAGGAAAGTGGCTTAACATGAAGCAAACTTAAATCTGGCTTTTAGGGTGTATTGAATACACTGTATTATCATGTACCCCTTCCTCTTCTCATCCTCTTTCTCCTCTTCCTCCATCATATGAATCTGCTTATTAGGCTGCCCTCGAAGTCCACCAGCTGGGGCTGCACCCGAATTTTTTAGCCGCTCAGCTCACCAGCTGGGCCAGCAACATCATTTTCTGGCCTGTCAGCTCACCTGCAGGCACTAAACCATAATGTTTTACACGCTCAGCTCACCAGCTGGGCCTGCACCCGAATGTTTTTGCCGCTCAGCTCACCAGCTGGGCCTGCAACATAATTTTTTGGCCTGTCAGCTCACCAGCAGGCAATCAACCATAATGTTTTACATGCTCTGCTACATGTCACTTCTAATGTTTCAGACGTTCAGCTAAGTGGCATGTCTGCCTTAAATTTTTTTTTCGGTCTGCTCTTCAGCAGAATTTCTCACATCAAAAATATCATTCTTTTTACGGTCAGCTCGGCATCTGTGGGTCACCCTTAAATTTTTTGGGACGGTCAGCTCGGCAGCAGCATGGAGTCCTATTCGGTTATTCAGAGCTCAAGTATTCAGTCGACCCGGCTGGTTTGAGCACTCGAATTTTTTTAAGTAAACCATTCTGGCCCCGGGGACACTCAGCAAAGAGCATCGGGGAGGCGGTGAGAGGCAGGGGCTCCGACAGGTGTTAGCTCAACTCCCTGCAGACCACCAGCTCGATCTCCAGATTGAACTCTGAGCTTTCTTGGATTACAGCATCAATACTTCCATTTTGCCACAGTCAAGACAAAGCTGGAGCCTTCAGTGCATCATGTCACTGCCTGAGAGTCAGTTTGGGTATTCCCATTTTTAATACGGTTGAAATTTTAATATTTTCAAATATTTAGTCGACCCGGCTGGTTTGAACACTCGAATTTTTTAAGTTAACGATTTCGGCCCCCGGGACACTCAGCGAAGAGCATCAGGGAGGCGGAGAGAGGCAGGGGCTACGACAGGTGTTAGCTCACCTCCCTGCAGACAGCCAACTTGATCCTAAGATCAAACTTTGAGCTTTTTAAGTGCAGAAACTTAGATAACCGCAATTGGACCTGGAATTACCGCGGAGTGCGAGAGTGGAACGGCTGATGCGTCACACGCCGCTGGGGGGGCACCGGCCTCCTGGGGCGGATAGCGAAAAAATAAACAGTCGTCAGCGACTCTTAGCGATGCGGTGGCAGCAGCATGTGTCCCTTAAATTTTTGGGACGGTCTGCGCAGCAGCAGAATGTTACCCCTATTGTTTTTGAGTGTCAGCAGCAGGCCATCAGTGATAATTTTTCAAGGGTGTGTATGATGCCCTTGTTTATGTGTAATAAAAGGTGTATTAGAATGCCTGATCCTTGTCATTTTTGGCAGCCCTTTTCCTTAGGCCATAGGTTTTATGAGTGTCGGAGTCCCACAATTATACCACAATGTGAATGAGGCCCTCCTTTATATGATATACTGGTTGTATGGGAGTGCCTCATCCGTGTAATTTTTGGCAGCACTTGCGCTTAACGTACAAGTAAGTCTATGTTTCTCAACAATATTTCCTATAAAATCGATGTTATCTTGGGGTATTTTTGTCATTCTGTAAAAGTGGCGTAATAGTCGGACATCATCTTTAATAGCAGCGACTTCGGTGTCCAAGATGCATCCAGACATCCTCCACATGCTGTTCCATAACCATTTCTGTGGTGTTTCCACCATTTTCTGGTGTTTCCCTATGAACCAGACACCCTCCCCTCTGCAGAGCAGGGGGTGCCTGGTCTTCTCCCATTGACTTCCATTATACTCGGGTGCTCGGCCGAGCACTCGAGCACCACCTAGTGTTCGGCCAGAGCAACCAAGCACCCGAATATCGGGGTGCTCAATCATCACTTGTCAGCACTGGTCTAAACTGGTTCAGACTGCGTGACTCAGAGGAGGGTGGAGTTCTGAGGGAGGAGTCTTCACTCCCTATACATGCAAATAGTTAGATCACGGTGGGCTGTTTTTTTCCAGTTCGGAGGGGGGTGTATCTTTACTTTCCCGCTCTTGAGAACTTGTCCCGCTCATGCATAATGCGTACGTTTCGTACGGTTCATACGTATCGTACGTATAGTTAGTGTGTAAAATTCTGTGTACGTTTACTAATAATACGAAAGGAATCAAAGGAAATTCGTATTCGCTTCGCAGCTGAAAAATCCCAAGATTCAATAAGAATCAACGAATCGACAAGTAGATTCGCTCATCTCTACAAAGGACCATGATTTTGTACATGAAAAACTGCTTTAAATAGCATAGATCCCGAGGAATAATCTGAAATATTAAAATAAAAAAAATATTCAATATATGATCAAGCCATATGGCCCTTAGCCAGAGTATGATCTCCCTAGGGCCACTAATGGACAGTAATAATAGTAAGAACTAAAAGCTGGAGAGCTTTATGAATGGTATATTAACCGCTTCTCAGAGGCTGCATGAAGTGAGTTCCAAACATGTGCTATAATGGTAGGGTACTCAGATCGGGTGTGCAAAGGAGCTTTGATTGCCCAATCAGAGGCAGGGACCTGGCTGTTACTGACAGCCAGGCTTCTGCTGTATTCTATGGCATCAAATTAGCCTCTTAGATGCCACAGTCAATGCTGACAGCCGTATCTAAGGAGTTTACAGAGTTAGGGAGCTCCCTCTTTCACCCCCTGGGCTCCCAGCAATGCGATCATAGGGTGCCAGTAACTGCTATGACACTCCAAAGCCATAGAATGGCCTAGGCCTCGGGCCTTGGACCTAGGAAGGCATTTTTTTAATCTCGCCTCTCAAAAATCATATTATTAAGAGATCAAAAAGTCGTATGTACCCCGAAATGGTACTAATGAAAATGCTATCTCATCCCACAAAAAATTAGCCATCACACCAGAGCATCGCCAGAAAAATAAAAAAAATATGGCTTTCAGAAAATGGCAATGCAAAAACATTTTCTGTGCTTTGTGCAAAAGTTGTAAAATGTAAAAAAAAAACTTTACGAATTTGTATCTCTGTAATTGTACTGACCAACAGAATAAAAATGGCGTAATTTTTCTCTCATGGTATATGTCTCGATAACAAAACCCAAAAAGCACTGGCAGCGTTGCTGCGTTTTCTTAATTCTGCTTCCCAAAAAGTAAAACAAAAAGCTGTATGCACCCAAAAATAGAACCAATAATAATGGCAAAAAATAAGCCCTCACACAGGAAATTTTTAAAAATATGGTTCTCAGAAAATGGCTTTACTACCACCCCAGAAGCTGTTCAAATGAAAAATGGCACCTATAAACAAATCCATCAAAATCTGCGATGGAAAAGCCAAAAGGTAATCTTTTCCTTATACCCAAACATCAGTTTAAATCCACATTTATGGCAACTCAGTACCCAGTAGAATCCTTTTAACAATTTAAATGGTTTGGTGAGTCCTAGATGGCACCAACTGGGCACAGCATATTGAGCATTGAAATGTCATATCTATGGGAAATGTGCAATTTTTATTTTGCAAATTCCCTTGCCCATTAATTTCTACAAAACACTTGTGGTGTCAAATTACTCACTTCACCCCTTGATAAATAGCTTGAGGGGGTACTGTACTGTAGGGGTACCTCTGAAACTCTGCAAATATGATGTAATGCCTGAAAACCATTATAGCAAATGGTAAAATAAAAATAAATAAATAAAATAAAAGCCAAATGGTGCTCCATCCCTTCTGAGCCCTGCAGTGTGCCCATACAACCATTTTACAACCACATATGGGTCGTATTCAGGAGAAAATACTACCCATATGTGGTAGTTTTGCTGTTTTCGCTTGTTAACAATGATAAATCTGGGGCTAAATCAAAATTCTATTGGAAGAAATAACATATTTCATTTTCATAGCCAAGTGTTTCCAAATTCTATAAAACGCCTGTGGTGTTAAAGTGCTCAGAAGCCCTATTGATAAATTTCTTGAGGTGCATGGTTTCTAAAATGGGGTCACTTTTTGAAGTTTCCACTGCATAGGTACCTCTTCAAATTCTGATTCAATTTAGTCGATTTGGGCCATTGAGTGATTCAATTCAACCCACAATTCAATTCAAATAAATTCAACGCACAATGAAAATGCCCCAATTGCCCAGAAAAGTTGTGGATGACATTCTGGGGTCTCCTAGGACTGTATGCAACTCATTCCAAGCCCTGTAATGCAAAGCCAGCATTAGTAATATTAAAGTGATAGTGACATATATTACTATGGGTAAAAGCTTGGCTGCTCGTGGTAACACACAGCCTCTTTAAAAACAAACTTATTTTAGAAGGTGTAGCAGTTACAGGAAAAGAGCTACAGCAGAAAGCTCCCCCTCCCACCCAACAGGGACACATTCCTGAGTTGAATTCCCAGCCTGAACAATAATAAAACAGAACAGTTGCAGTAATGAATCGGGGATTTCTGGATCCATGTAAGGTACAGGGCTGGTTCTAGCTTTGTTAGAAAGATATTGTCATGTCTTATATATGGTTTCTGATTTTCATTTTTATATCAATCAAAGCAGAAGACCTTTAAAGAAATCAGGAGGCTAGTTTGAACAGAGCCTAATATATATTGCTGTTAGAAGTAATTATGTTTTTTTATGTGATTCAAGTATATTTTTTTATAAAAATTTAAATTTTAGATTTACTTGTTTATAAGTAGGGATGAGCGATTTGCATAAAACTTTGCTCCATACTGTACAGAGCGAGAGCTCCAAATGGTACCTTGGAACCAAAATAGTTTTTTTACAATACAAATTAATTTATGAAGTTATAACGCAAAGTCTTGCGAGACACTCGGGAAACAATAACTTCAGCTCATCTGAGCCAATACATTCTAATACTGTACGGAGCTCCTGCTCCGTACAGTATTGGAATACAGTTTTATACAAATCGACTTTGGATGTTTCATCCGAAGTCGATTCGTTCATCCCAATTTATAAATCTCTCCATCAATGCTGTCAGTTATTGTTAGTACACGGCAATGTTGCAATAGTCAGCAAGTGTCTATATCCTTTACAACAGCATATTTTATTACATAATGTTTTTTCTAGTCAGTTACATGGAATGATCTAAGGTCTTCATCTGCAATGTGCACTAATGAACTATATTTAAAGTGTCAGTTTTCTATTTAGTACCTTTGACTTCCTCTATCTATATTACAGGGTAATTGCACATATGAAGCACCAGCAAAAAAATTACCCTCTTACCACTGTTGTGAGCCTCCAGCTGGGAGGCAGAGTTAACGGCCACTTTGCATAGTGAACAGTACAGAAGTCTTTTAGCTTTTTCTTCTTCAGTCTCTCCTGAAGGGCAAATGTTGCTGCTGGTTACCAGAGTGATTTTCTTGTCAACTTTTGCTGTGGTCTCTGTTGTCATAACACTGATTTTCCGGATTTCTAACATTGTACTGGTGGATATTGCAGGAATTCCTGTGGCGAATTCTGAAAAAAAAAAAAAGCAAAATGTTTGCAAGGATGGAACATGATATTATTTATCACTATAAAATATGAAGAAAGTGGATTCCCATCTGTTTAACATATACAAAAGCGTATAAGTTAAACGGATGCCTCAGACTGATGCCATACAGTGGCATCCACTCACCAGTCATAGAGTTCCAATATGTAAAAAAACAAACAAACATATTTTTTATTTTACTATTTAAAAAAAACAAACCTATCGGCCAAAGCACTGAACAATTAGGATTGGTGAGGGTCCCAAAGGTCAGACCCCACAAATTATAAAATGATGGCATCCCTTCAAAGGGGTTTTCAGAGTTAAAAACTTGGACAGTCCCTGTAAATATGCTAAAATAAGAAAAAAAAAGCTATACTTTTCCAGCACTCTGGTCCTCCTCAACGTTGATATTCTGTACATGCAGATCACCATACAGCCAATAACTGGTCTCAGAAGTACATGAGAGGTCATGGCTCAGGCTATTGCCTGCAGTAGTGACTTGTCTGCATGGAGCTTCACTACTGTAGCTAGGAAAACAAACATTGACAGGGAGATATAACTTCTTTCATTTAGACCATTTACAGGGGCTGCTTGATTTTTTATTAAACTTAGGCAACCCATGTAGTGGTTTCTGCACACATGATTTTGGCCAATGTCACAAGAGTCCATCGGAGAACTAAGCTTGAGGATAAATGAAGGGGGGGGGGAATCTTTGCTTTCATGTTCTGTATGTATCGTAATAATGCATTGTTTGCTGGTACGGCTGAAGATCTGTACATACAGTTTAGGTATATTGTTATTGTCTATATAGTTATGTTTTTATACTGTAGTTTTTAACCTTGTGGGGTATTAATAACAATAATTCTAAGCATGCACGGCTAAATTAATAGTTTGTTTATTGCTATGCCAAGTGCAAATTTCTCTTTCTCAGCATACTTTGATGAATGACTTTGAAATTAAGTACTATTGCCTAACAAAAAAAAAGTGGGCAGAAATAACAATAAAATATAGAAGTAGAGCAGTACACTGTGAAATAAAGACAAATCCAGTTTTGAATTAATATAAAAATAATTAAAAGAGATATATTGATATGGATGGAATAAGGGACTAGCCACAATGTGTGGATAAGTGTTTTTCTTCATTCTGCAGTGTGCTCCTGTTTTTGTATACCATGTGTGTACTTTCTTGCTCTCTGATTTGTACTGCACCTTTGACTATACCAGATCTCCTTACTCCTATAGAGACAAATATAACCATTCACCTGTCAGTAGGTAGTGAATACACCCCATCAGTATATAGCTATTTGACCTTTTTTTTTTTTTTTACATGTCTGAAGTGGATTTTACTACATTCATAGAACTTTAAGAGCCATCCACATGACCATATGTTTCTTCTGTTTTTATAAAGGCAGCATAATAATAAGCTCTAAATCTAAACTAAAACTCTACTATCTAAAACAAAAACTATAGAAAAGTTTGTGAGTTTTTTTAATACCGTACAAAAATCACTGCATTTCTATAAAATTTGGACACATACATTGTTATCCTTCTTTTAAAAAATTACAGTGTTAGATCTGCAAGTGATATTTGCATTTTTTTCATTTCTTTAGAGCTCAGAACACAAAATATAATAAAAATGGATTGGTAAAGGAAGATCAGCAAGTAGTGACTGACCATGATGAACTAAGCTAGTTTAGCTGTCACCACCCCTACTTATAAGGAACATGCTACTATGTAACAGCTGTACTGTAACTATGTACATCTTTCATGAAGGATCATTACTAGAGATAAGCAAAGATTTGAAAAAACTAATCAGCAACTTCGTTGAAATTCTAAATTCTCTACATAACTTTGCTGGCCTCTACATAACTTTGGCGTATCCAGTGTCTGTCTAAATGTAAGACAGCTTCCTTGCTTGCTTACATTTAGACCATTTTCTATGCCTAAAACAGGTGTAGAAAATGATTAAAGAGACGGCCTCCTGGCCTTTTTAGACCTGGTGTGATCCGGTAAAAGTCGCAGATTGCGGCGCAAATAATCTTGGCACTGCAATCTGCTCCAGAAACTTGCCTAATATAGGCAGACATATTTCTGGACAGTAACTGACCCGCTTAGTTTTTTGTAAATGTTTTGGACATGGTGGTGTACAATTCTGAAATTATAAAGCCCTAAGATGCATTGTGTCACAAGTAGGGATTTTTGTTATTCATCGGGGGACACTCACTAAAAGCATTATGCCACTATTGTGGCATTAAAAAAGTCATAAAATATGGAGCACGGCATATGTGCACCATAATGTGTGACTTTTTAAGCTTCATAGCACTCTTCTGAAGTGTTAATAAAAGGAGCTGAGCTTAGAGGGAGGAATCCGCTCACTTCAATCTGTCCACTGCATTTACTATCACTGTTGCCAGAAAGTGGCAAAAATAATAGCTGAAGTGTACGCCAACCTGCAGCTGGTGTAGACTTCAGTATCCAGCGTATAGCAGGACAGAGAGGCAGGTCCTCTTAAACAATTAGTTGCATATCACGCCAGTGCAGGGATGGGTATGGGTACGCCAGTCATGATAAATCTCCCCAACTGTCTCTCATCTTTCCTTTACTGTTTTCTAAAACAACATGACAGATTTAGATGCATTTAACAACCTAAATCATAAATTTGGTGCAAACTAAAAATGGCATAGGTGCAATATTCTGGTGCAAAATGATCTTTTTTTTTTTTTTTTTTTTAAAGCTGGTTCTCTCAAACTAAACATCTCAGGATATATTTGAGTAAAGAGGAAAGATAAAGAATGAAACATCTGTATATTGTCAATATGTTACTAAGTAACTATTGTTGGTTGAAAAATATATCAGTAGTACCCCAGAGAGGGCACTACCATTCTTACACCTAGCTACTCTAATAGCTGGCAGAGAATATCATCCGTGTATTTATTTCCAGGCCATCTTATACTGTGCCTTAATAATATTGCTACATGTATGTATGTAACTGACTGTTATGTATTGTATTTTATGCCCCGTGCCTTGTTGTCCAGCAGGTGGCAGTGTTTCTGGCAGAGTACATGTAGATTAAATCGTATTTATCATTTTATTCTCCTACCTTTTGGGTAGAAGTGGGCTAGTCCTGTTTCCTACCAAGGGAGGGGTTAGATGAAGCTATGGTTGAGTTGAGAGTGGAGAAGTTGAGAAGTCGAGTTGAGAGTTGGGCAAGAGAGTGAAGTAGCATGGTGTGGTGAGGGAGCGTTTTCCTTCACTGCTGAAAGAGCTTTGGGAAAGCCCACTCCTGATATATAAAATGACTTATTACCTCTGAGAGGCAAACCAGAGCTAAAGACTCCTATTTAGCAAAACAGGTCACAGGATACCTCATTCTCATGAGAAACAGTAACTGAAGCTGATAGGAAACAGACTGAAGCCAGAGATTAGCAAATTAGCAGAGAGATAAAGAAAAGTATTCAAGTTTACTTGCCAGTTTACCCTTAGCCTGCTGGAGCTTTTTATTATTTAGATGACACAAGTTTATTGCAAGTTTATCAATTCTTTACTAATTCTAGACTCTATTTACTCCACCCACTACAACTCCTTTGTTGTTGAGGGGCCTAACCCCGGGGAGTGACAGTATCCAGGTAGGAGCAAACTATTAGGGCCAAAACATGCAACTTGGCATTCCTAAACACTGGGACTCCGATCAGCCCTGGGGTGCGACATGCCACATATCTCATGTCTGAAAAAAATTGAGTGAGCAATATATGTGCTAACTTTAAAAAAAAAAAAAAAAAACATAGATTACTGTACACACCAAACCTCCTTTATTTATTAGATGATTGGCTAGATATTTGGATAGCAATATCTTAAGGTAATTGCTCCAGACAAAGAAACAAGAATTGTGTTTTTAATTAAAAGCAGGCTTGGTTTGACTTGTTATCTAACCTATTGGATATTTTAATTAGAGTCCAGTAATCAACTGATAAATTGCTTTAAATATAATTGTACTTAGGAGGAAGCTTGTGTGAAGTGCTTCTCGCTTTCAGTACTTAAAGGCCATTAGAATGATATAGCTGTACACCACATGATACGTTTTTCGTTTCATTATCAGCATTAAGAACATTTGTTTTGATCTTTTCTGTAGTTTTTTTCTCAGCTCTGCATTTACATTCCATTACGAAAATAAAAAAGGTGTAATTATTAGACGATGTACACATTTATGTCAAATTTCCAGCACGTTTGGTTTATAAGTTGTCTAGCACTATAGCAAGCTAAATTGAACACTCTCTTTTGGCATATAAAATAAAATGTTAATGTGCCACATTTGTCATTTCTCTTAAAAACATGATCTCCCAGCTATACAGTATGGTCCATTAAACTCAAATCTTTTCCTCACAACTAGAGATGAGCGAATCAATTTGCCGCTTCGTAGATTCTTTGTATTATTCGTAAATGTTCTTAAAATTTTGAACCTTAACGCCACGTACGCTACGTACGCTGCGTACGCATACTTCTTGCTCCCCCCAAAGCGGGAAAATGACGATACACCCCCTCAAGAGCGTAAAAATGAAGATACGCCCCCCTCAGAAGCCGGAAAAACCAGCCTGGCCCACTGGGAACTAACTATTTGCACGTATAGGAAGTGAACACTCCTCTCTCTTCAGTTCTCTCTGGTTCAAGACAGCGGTGAACAAGATGCCACAGCATGGCGAAACAACTGCAACCAAAGTGGGGAGAGATGGTGTGGGGCAGCAACCCCGAACCACCGGCTAGTCCAGAGAAGATCACAGTGTCACAATTGGCGAAGAGAATCCCACCGACTCCTGACTCGATGTTCGCCGTGCCGGCTGGTGCGGCGGAGGCGTCCACTCCACCACCCAGGAAGAGAACAACAACACCTTCCATGCGGCAGAATCCCATCATGCCGGCATCAGTGACGGCCCACGCTCAGACCCTATGGGACTACAAGAATGCGGTGGAGGCATGGGTCATCCAAGTACTGGACCACTCGAGGCCGGGAGACCCTACACTGAAGTGGCGTAAGGGAACCGTCCTGTGGTTTTCAGTGGAGCGAGGTTGCGGCTTCCTTACTGACGACGAAGACGGCAAGGAGTACTTTGTGGGCCGCAGGTCAGTGAAACGGCCATACCTGCCCCAACCCCGTCACAGCCTATACGTGGGGGATCAGGTGGAATATACCCCCATGGCATCCCTGAAAGGCCCCTTTGCTACAGGGGTAACGTTATTGTCTAAGCCCCTGGTACCTGCATCAGCAAAACCAGAAGTTTGGCCGGAGGAACCACCAGGCAAAGGACGCGTGCGCTGCCTACAGGAGTCACCACATGGTACCCTCCGTTTCAGGGAGAAGCCACAGCCGGAGCCTCTGATCCCTGGATTGCTACCACTACCACCACAGTCCTTTCAGCTGGGTCAGCTGTCGACATCGTTTACTTTCCCGTCCACAGTGATCCAGTACCAACTACCTTGGAAAATGAAGTCAGCAGCAGCCAGGGGAGCTGGCGCTTCTTCCCTGGGTGCAACCTTGTCTCAACCGCTGCAGTCAGAAGTCCTTACCCCTGCTATCCCGGCAGGAGTATCCGGAAAAGTGGCTGCAGCACTCACCACTGTGACCACAACCCGGACCCGGTCAAGTCTGACTTCTGGCAGAAGAGGGCAGTAGAGCTCCACCACGGCAGCCAGCTTGGCCTACAGGAGGCAGGAGCATCCTCTGATGTAATTCAGTAGCAGTTCCAGCCAGGAGGACTTCAGGTCCCTCATCTGAGGAACTCTTCTACTGGCTGCCAGTCTGGCTGATTTAAAGGACACCACTGGAGGACCTATGGGAGCCACAACATGGACTGCACCTGATGGGTGAGAGCTAGTTGGCACTTGTTCTTAGTTTATGTTGTTTTTATTGCCCCCTGTTTGACTCTCACCCAGATGGACAAGGCTTGTCAGGACTCCCCCCATTCTGCAGAAAATTCCTAGTTGCGCCTAAGCGCGCCTATTTTCCTTTTTCTCCCCTTCTCAGGTTATTTGGGAGCCCCCTTTGCAAAAAGGGTTCTCTATTTGCTGCTATTTTATGTTATCCATGTGGATTACACGTTACCTGTCTGGATTACAAAATTACCTCAATTGGATTACAATTGAATTTTGGACTGTGTTCCAGTGTTTTATGCCAAGCAGCCATAAGGATAGACTCAAACATATATCTGAGCCTATTAAGCTTTCAAATGTGAAATTGATTGCACTAAAATGATTGCATAACTATGTCTTTGCCGTATTTTAGCATAGCAATAATGTTTTTACTGGTTCAGCAACGTTCAAGCACTTTAGCCCATTGTGTGTATTCTTTTTCAGGCACTGCAATGTGTCCTATTATGCACTTATTGTATGGTGTTTTTAGCAAATTATGCACTTATGCACTTAGTCCTGCCTCTGAGGACTTTATGCTGTGGCCTAGCCTCGTGCGTGCGTAGGACGCAATTGCGAGTCAATAGTATGCTAAGGATTCGTACGCACTTTGTACGCTAATGTTTACATATTGCGTACTTTTAACAACACTGACTGTATGCTCGTAATTTGTGCAGGAATATTCGCAAAACAACTATTATTTTTTAACACAAATTCGACCGAATAAATTCGTATTAAAAATGAATCTTGTCAGAAATTTGTCGATTATTAGCCAAAGCAAATTTTGGATGATTCGCTCATCTCTACTCACAACCATATATAGTATTTTAATTCAAGTTATTTTATTAAAGTAGATTTTTGCTGTATTCCATAAATAGAGACTTTAAACAGTAAAAAACATGACAATTGTAAGACTGTATAAATGTATAACTTAACAAGTTAAATGCTTCTGGCAAAATCCTTAAGTGCTCTGTATCTGACTCAGAAACATGACTAAAATGATACCCTATGGTGGCAAAAGTTTTTTTTTCTCCAAAGTAAATTACTTCATATTGTGCTGTAATTAATGGATTATCACTTTAACAAATCATATATACATGTTAGACAACTAGATTTTAAACAAGGAAACATAGAGTTGTTTCATTTCATTCATTTGTAGTTGCTTATATAACACCATCAGAGATGTGCAAAATCCGTAACTGGCCAGCCTATAATGTGTTTGTTAAAATGTGGTATATTGTTAAGTAGCCAATATTGTTATGAGTTACTTTAGGTACCAAGGACAGATTTAATCGCTACCTCTATACCTAAAGCTATACCACTGCCATACATAAATTGTCGCCATTCACATTAGTTCCTGTTCTGATTAGGGATCACAATTTGATTTCCCTATGTCTGATACACAACCTGTGGGAGAAAACTAGAGTATCTTAAGGAAACAGGTAGATGCTACCATTGGTCAGATTTAAAGAACATAGGTGAGCTCGACCAACCCTTTAAACCAGGCATACTTCCTCATAGGGTTAATGTTGCTGATAAGGCTTCTTTCACACGACAGTAGTTTATGCGGGATCTGAGCCGCATATTTTGCGGCTCAGATCCGGACCCATTCATTTCTATGGGGCCGCAAAAGATGCGGACAGCACACCGTGTGCTGTCCACATCCGTTGCTCTGTGCCACGGCCCCGCAAAAAGAATAGAACATGTCCTATTCTTGTCTGCAATTGTGAACAAGAATAGGCATTTCTATCATATCCCTCGCATGTGCGGTCTGCAAATTGCGGAAAGCACATGGGCCAGTATCAGTGTTTTGCAAATACGCAATTTGCAGACCGCAAAACACAACGTTAATGTGAAAGTAGCCTTAAACTGATATCTCCCTTGTGAAAAATGGATGTGGCATTCCTGAGAAAAAAAAAACCTCTTATGCTTTATGGAAATGAAGGCTTATCCAGCACTGGAAAGCTGAGGAGCTGAAGTGCACTAAGTGTCTAGGCCCCACTCCTCTGTGCACTGAAGCCCTCATTTGCATACAATAGTAAACAGTTTATTCGGAATACCACAACCGATTTTCACAAAATGGGTATCATTTTAATCAGAAGGATCAATCCTACCTGGCAGTATGCCTGGTTTAATGTTGATCCTGCTAAAAGGTGGTCTTTAAACCCAGGGACCCAGTGCTACTAGGTAACAGTGATAAGTAGAGTGCCACTTTTCAATTTATTATACTGGTATATGTACACCTTTGGGGGACATTTTTTGAGTGCATTTTACTCTTTTTGGGGCTACAAATGTTTTTTTCACTTGGTCTTTATTAAAAATATTTAGTCTTTCTGTCAGAAATGGTTAACTGCTGTTTGTCTAACTATGTGAATAGTACTTTCACTTTGTGCAGGTCATCTAAATTACTAAAAAGTCATAAGCTAAAAATGAGTACAATGTGATAGTAATAAAATAAATTGCCCCAAAAGGTGTATATACAGATGCAGACAAGATAAAATTGACTTTGTTAACACATTGTCACACTCAGGTGTGGGGGGGGGAACCACACAGAGCGTAGGAGGGAAAGGAGATTAGGCCTGGAAACTAAGGAAGGAAGATGGACACCTCCTAAAGGAAACCCTGACTCTAATCCTGACTGACTACCAGTATGAACAGGTCTCAAAGGCGAGTTCATACACAGGAACCTAAACCAAACTGACCATATAGGACCCTGGAACTAATGACAGGAATGAGTCTACCTGTTCCTCCAAAAGGAAGGACGAACAGGAGTCTCCCTCAGGCCAAACAACAGAGAAATGTAACGTAGCACACAAAAGGGAAAGAGGACACTTATCTTCAATGAAGAAATGAAAGCACCAGGATCTCAGCTGAGAACCAACACCAAACCACCACAATATCCACTGAAGCTATAAACCGCAAGGAACTGTGGGAGAAGCAGCAATAAAATAGGGAGAGACAATTACCACACCAGCAACACCTGAGGGAAAAGGGTGTGGTAAATACCAACAACAAAAAAAGGAAAACATGTTAGATTATACCACGTGTTGCCAATCTGACAGACCTCCTGTTACCTGTCGCAGGAACGTCCGTGACACACATGTTGTGTTCTCTCATGACAAAAGCGATTGAAATCCATTAAAAAAGTCAGTTAACATTTTCTTGCCATTCTTGACTTAACACATTAACTAGAGATGAGCGAATCATTCAAAAAATTATTCGCCGAACATTCGCTGAACTTTTCCTAAAATTCGTATATTCGACTAATAGATTCATTGTATTTGCGTACAAAATATACGTTATTATGTGCTATTAGCGAACATTCGCTCACTAATAACAAACGTTCATTTACAAAATGTACGCAACTTCTTAGAAGACGTATGCATGAGCGTACAAATAGCTTACGAATCTCAGCGTACTATTGTCTAAGCAATTACATAATACGCAGGCACATACGAACAGAGGCCTTGGGGTGCACTCCTCAGAGGCAGAGCGAATATTCGAGACATATATATGGTAAAGTGCAAATACATTATTATAGGTATAATATAAAAATTTTAAATATAACCTACCTAGTATGCTCACGGACACGTTTAAGTCTCTTTTCTTCTGACGCTTGTCATAGAACTGAAGCAGAGTCCCAAACTCAGTCGCAATTTGTAATTCACATAGGTAAAATTATAAAAAGCAGCAAAGGTTCTGTGACACATTGAAAGGTCTGTTGCTTGAGGGAAGGAATTTTCCTCCCAGCATGTGCTGCTGGGCTGACAGCCAGGTGAAGTCAAGCATCGGACTGGATTGTAGGTGCCGGTCCAGGCTTTGCCAGCACCAAACTGCTTTAAAAAGCCAGCCAAACTACAGAGAGGGGGAAGGCTGGTGCCTGGATGAAGGCTGAAGACCTGTCTGGGAGGACAGGGGGAATTTTGTTTCTGTAAATGGACTCTTTATGCAGAACCTGCAGCATGGTGTGAATTAACACCAGGACTTTCAACTCAGGTGAAGTTGTTTTTGATGTACTGTTATACCTGCGTGTGTGAATAAAACACTTCAGTTGGATTAAGAACTGTTTTTTGTGCCTCTGTTCTGCGTCTGCTTACCCTTCCTACCAGAGCGAATCCCCACAGTTCCTTAAAAAAACCTCTTTCAAGGGGATCCCCAAATAACCTGAAAAGGGGGAAAAAGGGATGAGGCACACGAATGCGCAATTTAATTTCCTGAGTTGCCTCGTCATCCTCCCGCGCTGGAGAAAGGGGCGGAACTACCAGGGAGGAGTCTGCATAGCTGAATTGAATTCGTACGCAACAGCGTATAGAGTAACTAAATTATACATAGAATAACGTATAATTTATAGGACACACTACGTAGCGAATGCGTACAAAAGCGAAGCGAATCACCTAATGTTCGGATTCGCTTTGCAGCTGAAAAATCCCAAGATTCGATACGAATCTACGAAGCAGCGAATAGATTCGCTCATCTCTAACATTAACCATCAAGTTTAGCTCTGTTGCATCTGTAGCCTTTAAGCACTGGGGCCCAGGTGTGACTTCAAGCTCTCCACCACTTATAAGCTCATTCTTGATTCTTGGAGTCTTAGATTCTCTTCTGTAGCATTTATAATAGGAAATACAATTTTTTATATTTATACCACTTGTACAATATAATTATCAAATGAATGATTCCCTCTGACAAATGTATTGAGATACAGGCTGCCTAAGTTTAACCATATGGTTCAACTTAGGCCTTATATATATATTACATTAGCTGAATAAAACAGCTCAACATACATTTCTATGTATTACTTTTAATGAGTTAACTACTTTTATATTGTGGTAGAAGACAATGGAACAGGCAAACTTAGGTCATAATGTTGTATTGTATATTGATGTGTGTAATATCTATTCAATTTCATTCTTCTATATTGCATAGTCATCCATTATCTATGTCATTATCTCATTTACATAATCTCTCAACTAGATATAGAACTACGATGAAAGACTGTTCTGTTTTCCTCCACTGTTCAGTTCGTTGAAGATATAAGAACACCATATTTCTAGACTATTACTGTTAAAGAGGTTCTGCAGTTGTTTAAAACTGATGATCTGTCCTCTGGATAGATCATCAGCATCTGATCGGCGGGGGTCCCACACCCAAGACACCTGCCGATCAGCTGTTTGAGAAGGCAGCGGCGCTTCAGGAGCGCCGCGGCCTTCTCTGTGTTTTCCTCAGGCCCAGTGACGTCACGACGACTATCACTGGCCTGGGCGGGGCTAAGCTCCATTCATGTGAACAGAGCTTAGCCCCGCCCAGGCCAGGGAAACTAGTCGTGATGTCACTGGCCTGCGGTAAACAAAGAGAAGGACACGGCGCTCCTGCAGCGCCGCTGCCTTCTCAAACACCTGTTCGGCAGGGGTCCCGGGTGTCAGACCCCCGCCGATCAGATGCTGATGATCTATCCAGAGGATAGATCATCAGTTTTAAACAACTGCAGAACCCCTTTAAAATTATACTAAAATTCTCTGTGTCCAAAAGTACAGTACATGTACTTGTCTGAATAATATGGAAGATAGACAGGAGTGACTGGAGGCTTAGATAGCCTGGGGTTGGTAGGGCATATTTTTGGGTGTTGGGTGCCAGAGGATGACAATAGGCCACTCAGTATTGTCCAGAATATTTGGAGAAAAGTTTAAAGCAGCAAATTTAATATTTTCACAAGTTAAAGAGCATTTTAGTTACAACTAGAGATGAGCGAGCACTAAAATGCTCGGGTGCTCGTTATTCTAGACGAACTTTTCCCGATGCTCGGGTGCTCGTTTCGAGTAATGAATCCCATTGAAGTCAATGGGAGACTCGAGCATTTTTGCAGGGGACCAAGGCTCTGCCTAGGGAAGGCTGGGTGAAAACCTGGAAACATCAGAAAATGAAGGAAACACAACGGAAATGGACAGGAAACAGCAGGGGCAGCATGCATGGATGCCTCTGAGGCTGCCTAATCTCACCATTACCCCAAATTCTCCTGCAACAGCCTGGTGGTTACCCTCATGGCAATTGTGCTCACCCAGACCAAGAAAAGCGAATCACATGCCCATCACATGTTAGGGAAGCACCCACCTAGGTGCAACAAAGGTCCATCACCGTCTGCAGGTGACACCACTACTCATGCTGGCACTGTTGTGTTATCCCCCGCCCCACGACGCAGGCATAAGCCTGACACAGCATGGTGACAGCGTAGTGACACCAACAAGTGACCAAGTTAGATTGAGGTAGCAGTGAAATGTCTGTAGGTGAGCCTCCCAAAAATTTGTTTTGGAGTGTCCGAAGTTGACCCTTCTGTAAAATATTTTTTTTGTTTTTCCTGTTATTAGTTTATGTACAACCCGTGGCTGGCATGGTGGCAATATATAGGTTTGCTTCACAGACGGTCCACTGCACCGTTACATTTTCTTCATCATTGCCAATTACTTTTTCTACAACTGTTGTCTGGCAATGATAAAGGGGAAGGTGAATCCACTGCGGAAGAAAACTGTCATCCTCCTACAAGTCTCCACTTGTTCTCAATTGAAAAGGGGATGTTCTTGCCGTGGCCTTCCTCATAGTGGCTGCTTCTGCGGACGACAGAGGTGGTGTACCTACTGACAGCCTGACCGAACACGATGGCAGAAGGGGAGACACTCCCTCATGTAAAATTGTTTTGGAGTGTCTGCGGTTGTCCCTCCTGTAAAATAGTTTTCTCATTTTTTTTGTTTTTCCTGTTATTAGTTTATGTACAACCCATGGCTGGCATGGTGAGAATATATAGGGAAGCACCCGACTAGGTGCAATGAAGGTCCATCACCCATGCCCATGCTGGCACTGCTCTCCTATCCCCAGCCATACGATGCAGGCATAAGTCTGACACAGCATGGTGGTGACACCAACAAGTGACCAAGTTAGATGAGGTAGCAGGTGAGCCACCCAAAAATTTAGCCTGACACAGCATGGCGGTGACAACAGAGTGACCGAGTTAGACTGAGGACAGGAGGTGAAGCACGGATGGTAATTCGAAGGTGGAGGAGGAGGGGTTGGAGGAAGTGGCATAGTAATTCTGAGAAACCGTGAACGAGGTAGGCCGCGCAATCCTCCAAGTGGGCAGTACATGAGCGGCCCCAGGGTCAGACTCGGTCAGAGTGACCGAGCTACACGACGGTAGCAGGTAGAGCACATTAAAAATTTATTGTGGCCCTGTATGGCTGCGACAAAACATTGACCGAGCTACACAATGGTAGCAGGTAGAGCACATTAAAAATTTAGCGTGGCCCTGTATGTGGAGGTTGAGGGCTTGTGCATGTAGGTGGGCTGAACTTTTTTTCTGCTTGCGCTCCAACGTCTGCTGTAATGACAGCTGAACGTTGCGCAGGGACACATTGGTGGACAGTGTGGAGGATCATGGAGGTGAAGGGGTGGTTTTATGGTGGGAGGAGCTCGTGCTGGGGTCCTGGGCTGGGGGATGACTCGCAGAGGCAGCGAGTGACACAGGGGAAGGAGCAGTGGTGGGACCCGCAGGAGGGGAACGGACGGCCTTGGTTCCATAGTGTTTAGCACTCGTATACCTGCGCATGCTGGTGGTGGTTAGGCTGGTAGTGGTGGAACCCCCACTTAAAAATTTGGCATCAACTGGTACGGCTGTCAACATTGAGCTCGAACTAGTGGGGCATGTGTGGTATCGATTCTTCTCAGTTTAAAATCGTATACGTCCCCTATCTTGGGACCTTATATTTCATGGATTTTTCGAACACGGAAAAGGAAATAGAGCTTGCTCTGGCCAGGGGAGTGTCTTTTCTACTGCAGCTAAGGGGACATGTCCATGCTCTGCCTATCACAGGTCAGGAGCCAATTTAAAGAGGAACCAAAAAAAAATCAGTATAATATCTAATATGTCCCCTATCCGGGTAAATTGTTTGGAGAGAGGGCCTGTAGGTGGGGTGCAGGCTGGGGGGAAGGAGGTTGAGCTGGAAGAGCCAGAGGAGTGCCCCCTTGGCTAGCGTGTGTGGTGGTGACAACAGCCGAATGGAGTTCGAATGATGACGCAGGACCCCAACTTAAAAATTTTGCATCAACCAGTACGGTTGTCAACTCAGAAATTTGTCAAGTGGTGCATGTGTTGTGTGCATTCTTCTCAGTTTAATACCGTATACGGCACCTATCCGGAAAAATAGTTTGGAGAGAGAGAAAGAGAGGAAAAAGTCGTATTTTTAAAAGTGACGTTCAGTATAGATCAGTTAAAGAGAAAGAAAGGATTTTATGAAATGAATTTGTATCACTGAGAGCAAAAGAACCTATTTTATTACGTGACGTGCAGTATAAATCACTTGGAGATAAAAAGGGGAATGTGCAGACTTGGGCTGCTATAGTGCAAACCACTATAGTGGTGACAAGAGTGAGCGAGTGACACTGCGGGAGCAGGCGAACCACATAAACATTTTTTGTGGCCCTGTATGGAGGCGGTGACAACAGAGTGAGTATGCGGTAGCTGGTGAAGCACCCAAAAATTTAGCCTGACACAGCATGGCGGTTACACCACCAATGACTTTGTCCGACTGAGAATGCAGTGAAGTGGCTTTTGTTGAGCCTCCAAAAATTTTTTTCTTTTCGGAGTACATAAAGTACATAAAGTCTACCCTCAGCCAAAAAATTTTTTTTTTAAATGTCGGAACTTGCGCCTCCTGAAAAATTGTTTTGGACTGTCTGTTTGACGCTCCTAAAAAATTGTTTTACACTGTCTGTTGTTGACACTGCGGAAAAATTGTTTGGAGAGAGGGCCTGTAGGTGGCCCTCCGGAAAAATTGTTTAGAGAGAGGGCCTGTAGGTGGACCTCCGGAAAAATTGTTTGGAGAGAGGGCCTGTAGGTGGACCTCTGGAAAAATAGTTTGGAGAAAGGACCTGTAGGGGGCCCTCCAAAAAAATTGTTTAGAGAGAGGGCTTGTAGGGGACCCTCCTGAAAACTGTGGTAAAAGAGTGCCAGTTGGACCTCTAAAAAATGGTGTTTTTTTTAGTTAGCGTTAGGCAAAGACGACAAGGAGGAGGAGGAGGAGGAGGAGTAGAGAAAAGGAATCGGATACATAAGTAATGTTAATCTTTAGCTGCTTTCCCCCGGAGGAGATTTGAATTCCGGTGAAATCCAGGCTTTGTTAATTTTAATAAGTGTCAGCCTGTTAGTGCTGTCCGTTGACAGGCGTGTACGCTTATCGGTGATGATGCCACCAGCTGCACTGAATACCCGCTCTGACAGCACGCTAGCGGCAGGGCAGACCAGCACCTCCAAGGCGTACAGCGCCAGTTCAGGCCACGTGTCCAGCTTTGAAACCCAGTAGTTGTATGGAGCAGAGTGATCGCTACGGACGTTGGTATGGTCAGCTAGGTACTCCCTCACCATCTTTCTGTACAGCTCCCCCCTTATCTGCCTAGACTGGGGACTGGTGACAGTGTCTTGCTGGGGTGACATAAAACTGGAAAAGGCATTGGAGAGCATTCCCCTGCCAGTGCTGGACAAGCTGCCTGCTTGGATTGTTTAAACTTGTGCACCAGGGCATGTTGATATTGATTCACTCTCATACTCCTTTCCTCTACAGGGATGAGAGTGGAAAGGTTCTGCTTGTACCATGGGTCCAGGAGAGTGAACACCCAGTAATCGGTGTTTGAAAAAATTCTTCTAATGCGAGGGTCACGGGATAGGCAGCCTAACATGAAGTCTGCCATGTGCGCCAGAGTCCCAACACGCAAGAATTCCCTCTCCTCACTGGCCTGACTCTCCATTTCCTCCTCCTCCTCCAAGTCCTCCTCTTCAGCCCATACACTCTCAAGAGTTAAGAAGGACTGAGCACTGGTACCCTCTTCAGTCTCGCCGACATTCTCCTCCTCTTCTTCCTCATCCTCATCCCCCTCCTCCGATACGCGCTGAGAAACAGACCGGAGGGTGCTCTGGCTATCAAGCGACGTATCTTCCTCTACCATCTCTTGTGACAAGCGCAAAGCATCCAACTTCATGCTGAGCAGTGAGTTTTTCAACAAGCAAAGCAGCGGGATGGTGAGACTGATAATGGCGGCATCGCCGCTGACCATCTGTGTTGACTCCTCAAAGTTGCTCAACACCTGGCAGATATCAGACATCCACGTCCACTCCTCATTGTAGACTTGAGGAATCTGACTGACCTGACTACCAGTTCTGGTGGAAGTTGACATCTGACAGTCTACAATGGCTGTGCGCTGCTGGTAAACTCTGGATAACATGTTTAATGTCGAATTCCATCTTGTGGGCACGTCGCACAACAGTCGGTGAGCAGGCAGTTGTAGGCGGTGCTGCGCTGCCCTGAGAGTGGAAGCATCTGTGGTCAACTTGTGGAAATGCGCACAGATGCGGCGCACCTTGGTGAGCAAATCAGACAGATTGGGGTATGTCTTGAGGAACCGCTGAACTATTAGATTGAACACGTGGGCCAGGCATGGCACATGTGTCAGTCTGCCGATTTGCAGAGCCGCCAACAGGTTACGCCCATTGTCACACACAACCATGCCTGGCTTGAGGTTCAGCTGTGCCAGCCACAGATCGGTCTGTGCCATGATTCCCTGAAACAACTCTTGGGCGGTGTGCCTTTTGTCACCTAAGCTCAGCAGTTTGAGCACCGCCTGCTGGCGCTTACCCACAGCACTGCTGCTGCGCCTAGAGCAACCGACTGAAGGCGCCGTGCCCACGGATGGTAATTCGGAGGAGGAGGTGCAGGAGGGGTCAGAGGAGGAGGCATAGTACGTCTGAGACCGTGACCGAGGTAGGCCCCGCAATCCTCGGTGTGGGCAGTACATGAGCGGCCCCAGGGTCAGTCTCGGTCCCAGCCTCCACCAAGTTAACCCAATGTGCCGTCAGTGAGATATAGTGTCCCTGCCCGGCAGCACTTGTCCACGTGTCCGTGGTTAGGTAGACCTTCTCAGAAACAGCGTTGGTCAGGGCACGGATGATGTTCTGTGACACGTGCTGGTGTAGGGCTGGGACGGCACATCGGGAAAAATAGTGGCGGCTGGGGACCGAATACTGAGGGGCAGCCACCGCCATGAGATTGCGAAAGGCCTCGGTCTCTACCAGCCTATAGGGCAGCATCTCCAGGCTCAGCAATTTGGAGATGTGGACGTTGAGGGCTTGGGCATGTGGGTGGGTGGAACTGTATTTCCTCTTGCGCTCCAGTGTCTGCTGTAAAGACAGCTGAACGCTGCGCTGGGACACATTTGTGGACGCTGTGGAGGATCGTGGAGGCAAAGGTGTGGTTTTCCGGTGGGAGGCGCTTGTGCCGGGGTCCTGGGCAGGGGGTTGACTAGCAGAGGCAGCGAGTGACACAGGGGAAGGAGCAGTGGTGTGACCCGCAGGAGGTGAACGGCCTTGGTTCCATTGAGTGGGGTGTTTAGCACTCATATGCCTGCGCATGCTGGTGGTGGTTAGGCTAGTAGTGGTGGCACCCCTGCTGATCCTGGTGTGGCACAGGTTGCACACCACAGTCCGTCGGTCATCCTCACTTTCTTTAAAGAACCTCCAGACTTGCGAACATCTAGGCCTCGCCACGGGAGCTTCACTACATGAAACAGTTGCTGCTGATGCACCAGCTCTGGCCCTGCTTCTCCCTCTGGCCACACCACTGCCTCTTCCAACCTGTTCTGGTGCAGCACTCGCCTTCGCCTCAGAAGCACTGTCTTCACTCGGCTTATCAACCCTGCTTGGGTCAGTCACCTCGTTATCCTCCGATTCCTCAGTCTGCTCCCCCCTCGGACTTCTTGCCCTGACAGCAACTTCACCACTGTCTGACAACCATGTCTCCTCATCGTTCGACACCTCTTTACACACTTCTTCCACTAAGTCAACATTGTCATCATCATCATCACCCACAGACTGCAACAGTTGGAAAACTTGTCACTAGTGTATTCTAGGGTCACCTGATCAGGCCAGCCAACCCCTGCTATCGACATGTAAGGCCCCCATGTGATGCTGGGTGTACCGCAGAGTCTCCTGGCTTGTGATTGGCTGAGTTTATAGGCGCCAAAAATTCAAAATGCGGAAGATTCCCTTTCCTCGAGCATGGCGAGATACTCGTCCGAGCAGTGATCACTTACGAGTACTGTAATACTCGAACGAGCACCAAGCATGCTCGCTCATCTCTAGTTACAACTCTTGAGGTACACTTCATACAGTACCTTTAGTCTGTAGCTTGAGACCATAGGAGTCCACTATTGACTTCTCATTGAGGTTGGGTCAAATCATGGATCTTGTCATTTTTCAAATCATGTATAGCAAATTCACCCATACTAGTGGACTACAGGGCTCAAATCCTGGATGAGTCCAAGTTAAAAGGGTTAATCTGTTCACCACATCACTAAATGCCAGTCTAATAAAGTTAGAGTGATACTAAAAATTCAGTAGCATATAGTTTGTTTAGATAGCGAGCTATATCTGTAAATCTCCTAGGGCTTGTTTGTTGCTTACATGTGGTGGATGTCTAGCTCCCAAGAGAATGTCTTGTAGACTAAAAGCTCAGATCCTAAGGTGTGTCCACATCCTGAAGAAACTTCTAGACCAGATTATGATATGCGTTTTTTTATTTTAACAGTTGTCAATAAAGAAGATAATAATTATTTTCTTCCAAGCTTGTTT
Organism: Rhinella marina; assembly: GCA_900303285.1. Classification (NCBI taxonomy): domain Eukaryota; kingdom Metazoa; phylum Chordata; class Amphibia; order Anura; family Bufonidae; genus Rhinella; species Rhinella marina. The sequence goes on along the minus strand of ONZH01003792.1, from coordinate 61,340 downwards.
GATACTTGACTGGTGTTGAAGAACTACAAGTTTAGGCAAATCAAAGATGACAGCTTAAATCACACCCTAAAAGTTTGTACTCTGACATATATCGTCTCCATGAGGCAGCTTAATCTCTGTTGAGGCCCCTTTACACAGGCCAAGCATTAGGCAGATAATTACTAACAAGCGTTCATACTGTAGGAAGGCTCCTTAGTGATGATCTGCTCGTTCATAAGATGACTGGATCTTTGATGCGTTTACCTAAATCATTGTTTGGCGGCGGCACTCTGCTGCTGGCAAACAACGATTCTATATAGGGGCGAGCTATGGCATTAGCCATTGCTCCTCCCCATAGTGTGGAGGAGATTGCTTCATGTACAGCAGAAGATTGCCAGGAAGGAACGCTTCCCTCCCAACAAACATCTGCTCAGAGTAAAGGGGTCTTTAGAAACAATGCTTCCTAGGGGATAATGCCTCTATTATGGGCATTTGATGGAGCATACCACAAGTTTGTTTTTTTGTGGATTGTCATAAATTCAAGGCAAAAAGCAAGGTCAATAAAAATCTATGGCTGCTGTTTTGCAGAGCCGTGGCACATGAACTTATAAAAAGGTCATTTTAAAGGGACTCTGTCACCATGATTTTGGACTATTAGGTTTCTTTCACACGAATGTTGTGTTTTGCGGTCAGCAAATTGCAGTTCCGCAAAAAAAAACAGATGACGTCAGTATGGCATCCGTTTTTTTTGCAGATCCATTGTAACAATGCCTATCCTTGTCTGCAAAACGGACAAAAATAGGACATGTTCTATTTTTTTTTGCGGACTACTGAATGGACATACACATGCGGAAAGCACATAGTGTGCTGTCGGTATTTTTTGCTGACCCTTTAAAATAAATGGGTCTGCATCCTGCCCGCAAAATATACTGTCGTGTGGAAGAAGCCTTATCTGCAGTCATACATGATTAGTACCGCAAATAAGAGTCCAGATTGTCATTCCTTATTTTCCTACTGTATCTATTTCCCCGCTGTCAACACTGAAAGCTGCACTGTGCGCATGCACAGCAGCCCTGACAACATATTTCAGATTATCTTTAAATGCTGACGGATGGGGAATGAGGGGCAGTGAGAAAATACAAAGTAGCAATCTGGACTCATTTGCAGTACAACTCATGTATCACAGTAGATAATAGTTCATGGTGACAGATTCCCTTTAAGGTCACCGGGGTGGGAGGCTTAGTAGCCCTATATACAAAAATATATTATGCACTATGAGAGTAGCATCTTCTCTGTATACGATACTGTATGTTCTTCTAATTAAGTGCCAAATGAACAGCAAAATCCAAAAATGTGAAAAAGTTGAAATATTCTGATATTTTTTATGTAATAAATAGAGATGTGCGAATCTATTGGCCGCTTCGTAGATTCAATACGAATCTTGGAAATTTTTTACACCGAAGCGAATCCGAATCTTTTCACATTCGCTTCGGAAGATTCTTCTTAATTCTTTGTACGCTACGTACGCATCATATAATTTGTACGCTAATGCTACACATCTGATAATTTGTACGCTAATGCGTACATATTCAGTTAAGTAGCGTACTTTTACTGTATATTTGTTCTTTGTGCGGGCCTAGACAATAATATGCTAATGCTTCGTACGCACTTTGTACACTCAGGCGTAAGTATTCGTAGGAATATTCGCAGAACATGACAGAATAACGAATGATTTGTACGCAACTTCGATCGAATAGCTTCGTATTAAGTACAAATCTTTTAAAAAATTCGACGAACACTCGGCGAAGCAATTTTTGGATGATTCGCTCATCTCTAGTGATAAACTATGGGGGGTATTATTTCCTGTGTTTTTGGTATCAGTTTTAAGTATGTGGTTGGCTATTAAATTTGCAACTTTCAACGTTTGAAAGCTCATCAAGTGTCACAAAATGTAACTAAAAGTCACAAAAATGCACTAAATGTTGCAGGCATGCAACATATTTATGCCACAAAACTGGCAGGGTATCGCCATCCCTGACTACACGTACTTCCTGAGTGAGTTACAAATATCTCCACTTTTTGTTATCTAATGCTGGTATAAAAGTGTTTGAGTTATGATTTACATGTAATTATTTTATTATGGAAACAATTTACTTGGAGCCAGTGTCTTTGCTATTAGTCACAGTTTTATCTAGTCCCATGTGTTCTGTGTAGGTCATGGATGGCGTCATTTCTGCCACCTCTCCTTATAGATGTGATTTAATTGATTTTTTAACTATCTATATACCATAATAAAGATTTAATCTACCTATTGGGTATTTTTTTTATCTACTATGCGTGCTTGGTATGGTTGGTTCTTTTTGTTCACACAGAACTGGTGTGGCAGATTTTTTAAATGTCCACCTATATGCATAAAAATTGTCTGACTTACCGTATGTAGATAACCATAAAATAATGCATATTATATGTGTCCAAGATAATTAATGTATAGGATATGATATTTTGTAGAAAAAGAAAGGAAACAATATTCCTAGTTTACGGTTTCCTGGATAAGTAAACCTGCAAGTGCAGCTATTTGTTACAGATGTCTTGACTTTCTTACTGAAGCAGAAAATGACCTTCTCTACAAAAAGTACCTGTGCAACTTGGATGAAAAATGATTTTGGTATCGTGCTGTATGTAAAATGTCTATATCACTTGCCTCCAAGCCACTGCTGATAAGACTATTTCAGAAAAATAATGGAAAGCTGAGATACAATATCATGTGTGCAATAGACAATAAAAGAAACATGGATAGTGATTGTGTCATTATGACAGCAAAAATATTATAAAATAATATAAATGTTCTTATAAACCATGTAGTCTTCAACAAAGACCTGAAAGGGTTTTATTAGTTGGTGGTATCTCCCTGCAGTGTCTTACACTATCCAATTAGTACTGTCAGTGGCAGACTCTGCAGGTACACATCCCCAACTGGTAATGCCCAATTGGACTTTTATTGCATACTGCTGGCAATTCACTCATAAAATTATAGTAGGAATAATAGAGTATACACAGAACATTGATTTATAGGAAAGATGCTCCAAAATTGTTAATATAAGGGAAACTAAATAGTTGCTAAGAAAGACATCAGGAGAGTTTGTTCTGTGCTGTCATATCATAACCAATGTTATGTGTTATTTTGACTTTTAGATCATATTGATATTTATTATTATATTTGGCTTAAGACTTGTTATGTTTTAAGTGTTTTTTTACTTGTATTTGTGAATCAAAGAGTAACATTTTCTGATCATACAAACACTGCAGATGTGCTACAATACCAGACATGGCCCATTGACAAGAGTTTTTTTTCCTTTTATCTAATACCAGACAGCCCCTTTACATTAGGCCCATTTGCAAATTTAGCTATTTTTTGCTTTCCATTGTTTTGCTTTCCTCTACCCCCCCCCCTTTCTTTTTTTCTTTCTCTCTTCATATTTACCTCACCTGTTTTGCACACATTAAAATAACTGCTGGGTTTCCTTAATTTCTAAGCTCTTTATTGTGATTAAGTCTACAGAAGTAGATGTCTGAGTCCATTTGCCAAATCTGATCAGTCATTCTCATCTACTGATTTGGAAATGACAATTGGAAAGGCTGCATTTTGGGATTGATTAAATTGGCAGTGTATCACATAACAGAACCGGTTTTATTGGCTGACAAATTCATTTAAACAATTCTAGTCAGCAAAATGTGTTTGAGATTGAGCTAATATGATTCTCTGACCTTTAGATTCAGAGATATTTCTGTGATATATTCTGATCACACACCAACTCATCAATTTGCATGACATTTCTACTTTGTATTTATACCTCTATGAAATGTGAGACTCGCTAAAGTATTGTATTTGTAGTTTTATTTACTGTGATGGCTGTTATTAGTGTTTTTATCTTTCTTCTGTTGGTAACAGAGAAAGACGCGTGTGACATTTAGAGTTATATGCAGAAATTGCAAAACTGCAACTCTTAGCATGCTCTTTTTAAATGACTTTATTAGACAGGATTTCAACCCAAAATATTAAAGCAGCTATATCTAAGTAAATCAGAAGTTTGCTGTGGGGGTCTTTTATTCAATAGTATCTTACATAACAAAACATATAACCACATTTTCACTGCTACCTGTATCTTCTTTGAGAGGATGGAGTACTAACACTACATATGACCATGGCTAGAGGTTCGTTTTGGCTGCTTAGCCAAATTTTATTAAAAAAGTTGCTTCATGACAACTTAGGGTGAGTTCACACTTGCGTTAGGGTATTCCTGTCACAGTGTAGTTTGCTGTGACAGCGGTTGCCATGTTGCTCACTTTAGTAGCTCTCGGGTGTACCGGCTGTGGTGGATGCCGTGTAGGCTGTTTACCTGATCTACGTGTAGCTGCGGCAGCCTGTGTTTGGACTCCTTCCTGGGGTTAAGTTCTGGGTTGTGTCATAGCGTATTTTGATGACACTGGTTGGTTGCTCTCTGGCGTACTGGTTGTGGTGGATGCCGTGTAGGCTGGTTGCCAGGGGCAAAACCCAGAACTGCTGCTCAGTTTATGCAGGCTCCCTGCCCTGTTCAGTTGTTAAGGGGTTGTCTGGGTCTGAGTGTGGCCACTAATGATCATTATATACCTGTGAGCCTGGGTTTGGTGGTCGGTCTGTCTCCAGCCTTGCTGGATGCAGGAGCTACCATATGTACCTGAACTCGATGTTTCCATCTGCCCTGTTTGTGTGGCCACCTACAATATCATTGAGGTCACCTGGTCTTCCTGCCTTGCCTGACTCTATGTCTATGTCTGGTTTGTCTTTGTGTGCAGCTCTGACTAGAACCGCTATGTAGCAGTGTTCACATAGGTTCTAGTCATCTGCCTGTTTGGTGCCTTCGCTGGGCTCCTGGGTTCTCCGGAAGGAGGACATTGTGTCTGTGTGCAGGTCTGCTGGTTTGCCCATGGACTAACTCCACAAAGGGAACAGGCACCTGCTAGTCCTCTTTGTGCCTTCGTTGAGAGGGATCCTGGGTTCTCTCGAAGGAGAACATTGTGTCTGTGTGCTGGTTCCTGTTTATACTATCTTGCTGGTCCTATGTGGTTGTCTGGGTTCCAGTGGCATGCTCGCATTCGGTCTTTGTTGGTGTGGAGCGCTGATGGTTCTAGCTGTCTCTACAGGTACGTGGCCAAGTGCTCTGGGACCATCCGGGAGGTGCAACCAGTGAGCATCGGCTAAGTCTATCCCTAGCATCTTGGTCTCTGTGAAAAATGGGGCTCACTGTGTTTCTGCCCTCTGGGTTTGGCCCCAAGTAAAACCGGTGCAGGTGCACTTGGTCCAGTGGTATCTCCTGGCAATGGTCCCTTACCTGTTTATCTAGTTCCTCTCTTACTGTCATGTCTTGTCTCTGCTTGCCCTGTGTTCTTGTGTGTTTGCCTGAGATATGATCTAGCAGTGGGTCTGCCTCCGCTAAGACATGACAATTCCGTTATAGGTTCCATGTTTAATGGAACAAAATGGAATTCCTGAACGGAATGCAAAATGGAAGCCTTTAAAAGGCATTCCGTTTTGATCCGTCATAATATAGGTCTATGGGCAAGCATAACGGATCTGTCTGGTTTCCATTATATAGGATGGAAACAAAGTCGATAGGACTTTTTTTCTGTCCTGCATAACAGAAACCAGACAGATCCGTTATACTTGCCCATAGACTTCTATTATGATGCACCAAAACAGAATGCCTTTTAAAGGCTTCTGTGTTGCATTCCATCCAGGAATTCCGTTATATTCCGCTATAAATTGAACCAATAACGGAATGTCACAACACTAGTGCGATCCCACCCTTACTTTTTCACAAAGTGCATTTTTTTTGTAAGTAGCGGGTGCAATGACAGGGAACTGCAATAGCAGTATGATTTTTTTTGTTTTTTACGCTATTTCAGGTTAAATTGATTTGCTATCATTAAGCAAGTGGAAATTTGGCTCTGTGGCTAATCAAATTTATGTAAATGTATGGCTGATGTCAGGAAGGGTTTAATTAGGTGAGGTTTTAATGCCATTTTAGTTTTTATTTGATGGTATATGTACACATTCATATGCTAATTATTAATGTCCCTTGAATACATTGATTTTCAATTAGATTATATCTCTACCACAGCCATCTATATAATTCCTTATGTAATTTCTTTCATGTATGCAGTAGTCATATAAAAATGGTGCAGGCAGTGTGCAGAGTTTCAGCAGACATTAGGCAGTGAACATTTTAAAATAATGGTTGTAGAAATACAGTTTTAGAAACTGGGACCCTCAATATGATGGAAAATGATTAATATGGCAATGGTAGGGACAACATAAATTGTCCATTAGAGGTCAAAATCACATCTCTAAGAGTTTGCTTTTCTTTCAGTAATACATTTTGTGAATTTGTGGCAGAGTGCAATTTCGTGATAATATTGTACGAATGCATAATGTGCTAAATTTAATACTGGAGGCAACTATTGCCTAACATAACTTTGAAGATTATATGATTAATGAGTCCCCACCCTGCATTACTTGTTTAAACATATTACTGTACATCTGCTATTGGAGAAGAGGAGAGGTAAAATATTTAGCCAAATACTGAACTAGTGGAATTTAATTATATAGTCACAGCAAGAAAAATATCAACTCCTTGCCAACTGGTAATTTTTGCTTTAGTTAATAAAATAAATCTATTGTAATATCTGGAAAATCATATCAGGATTAATAAGAAAGGTCACATTATAATTAGAGGCTCTAATGTGTCAATGTTTTATGCTAAAACAATATTTTTGCTCATATAATTAGATCAGTTCACCGTGAGATTAACTTTACCCAAACCTGACCCAAGCCAAGCAAACACTAAAATTATGCCAAACATTTATGTCTGGTAAACCTACTGTAGATACTATCCATAGATGTTTTTGAATATGCAGTTGGAGTCATCCAACCCTGGGGAGCATATGTTGTTGACCTTGGACACCACAAAGGCTTTTGATACACTGGAATGACCGTTTCTTTTGGGAAACTATGGAATTTATGTTTTTGGTTTGGGCTTTATCTCTTGGGTAAGATTATTTTATAATACAACACCACTTGTTAGAGTGTTGATGAAAGGGTAGGACTCTAAACCATTTTACAAGTAAGTAGGAGCATAAAGCAAGGATGCCCACTTTTACCAATACTCTTTGGCTGATTCTATCAGACAAGATAATTTAATAATAGTTTTTCAATAAGGTAAAATTACTGAAAAAATATCCTTATATGGGCTCATATACATCTGTAGAGTTTTTGAGGTATTTGGAGTTAATGGTGTATATTCTGGGTTGGTAATTAATTTGAAGGAACCAGCATGTATTCCATATGATTTGGGTGTTTATAAACCTATTGATCTGGAAATTATAGACAATGGCCATCATATACGATACTTGGGCATAAACATCTCTCACTCCTCTTTAGACTGTATGAAGTTTAAGCATGATCAGAGTGAAAGTATTGGTATAGAAGAGGCTTTCATTGTTAATGGGGCGTAGAATATCTTTAATTAAAATGTGTTTTTTTGCCCATGATAATGTACATACTAATCAAATCTCCATTATATATTCAAGTAATTAGTTTAATTTATTGAGGGAACTTATTTGGAGGGGAAGACAACCCTGCTTTAAATTACAATTTCTTAGTTTAACAAAGTTAAAACGGGGGTTGCCTTTGCCAGATACTGGCACTTACTTTTTGGCTTAAGTTGTGTACTGTAGAGGGAAATATTCCAGTCTATAGAATTATTATGGAATGTTATAATAGAGAGTTGCTCAATTATAATATTTATTAGATATTAGATACTAGAAAGTTAAGAAATATGCCACTTTGGTACTAATGATAAATAAAGTGTAAATAATAATTAAGCAACTGTGGAATATTAAAGTAGGACTTGACTGTACCCCATTATTAGGAAATAAATACCTCAAAGAGATTAGCAAGATGGATAATCTTTGGAGGAATTACATAATTAATTTCGTAGGTCAAATATCCTCCAGGAACAAGTTTATGAGTTTTGAGGAAATAAAAATGATGTGATTATTGTTAACAATCTGGGATGTGCTGACTGAAATCTCCTTTTTTTCTTTGTAAGTTTGTACTGGAGGTGTGGCTACTCCATTTGGTCATGCAGCCCATTTGCCCCACAGGTGGTTTTTAATCAGTGCAACTATAAAGCCGAGTGATTCGGCATGCATGTTAGTGTCTGCACTCCTGAACTAGGGAAGGCCTTTGTAGTACCAGAAATGGCAAAAGGCAAGTGGACATTACATGCATGTGGAACAAAACACCCCCTGATTATATGGAAGCCAAGACTGGCACGTAACAGGTAGGACAAAGTGTTGGGTTCCCGTTCTGCAGAGACCACCTTGACTGTGGTGAATGGGCTCAGATGATTTTGTACAAAGTGTATTTGCCATGAGTCTCTGATTTATTATACAAGCATGGCATGAGCTTTGGAATATTATGTCACTGTGGCATTTTGTGCTTTGTCTGGTAGCGGTGTGCGGCTGCAATTTATGTATTTTCTTTTGACATGTATTTAGCCATAGCAACCAGCACCTGCACTCTGGGATCTGCTGACTGAAATCTCCTTTTTTTCAATGACAATTGGGCTTGATAGGGCCCCTATTTTCACCCAAGGCCATTGCACATAATGATGGAACATCACAAAAATAAGGGAATTACCTCCCAAATCTATAGTCAGCTGATTGCACAGAAATTGACTGAGTTCCCATTACCATCTCCAAACTACAGTATTGGGAAATGATTGTGGACATACAGTTACAATAGTTATAATATTAAGTAGGTTTCATAAAATCCTGCAGAAAGATTAACTCAAATTTTCATAGTTCGTCACCTTTATTATTTTAAAAAACTTTCAAAATCCTATGCGGACAGAGATACAAGCTGTCCCACAGTAGATATGGAGTAGATGGAGAGAATGTTATTGAACAGTAAATATATTCAAAATTACTGGAGGTAAGTAAAAAATCATCTATCATCATCTATGTGCTATTCACAAAATATTAAATTAACTATTAATTAGCAGAAAATCTATTATATACAGTGATCTAATTGTGTATTTACCTGAATAGGTCCTAGTTTTTTTTAATATCGGACAGAGACTCCATGAGCTCCATTAGCTTACAAGCTGAAATAGATTGTCTTACAATCTGGAACTGATATAATTATTTAACCTTATAATACTATTACATTATATTGTTTTTAAACCTTTTGACTCATACTTTTTCCATTAGATGCAAAAACCTTATAATGTCCTCTTATTGTCAATAAGGTCAATAATATCTGCGAAAGTTAAGAGTCAGTATTGGGCACTATTCTCTGCAATATATTTATTAATGATCTTGTAGAAGGCTTGCACAGTAAAATATCAATTTTTGTAGATGACACTAAACTGTGTAAAGTAATTAACACAGAAGAGGACAGTACACTGCTACAGATGGATCTGAATAGACTGGAGGCTGGAGCAGAGAAGTGGCAGATGAGGTTTAACACTGACAAATGTAAAGTTATGCATATGGGAAGGAATAATGCAAGTCACCAGTACATACTAAATGGTAAAATATTGGGTAACTCTGACATGGAAGAGGACCTAGGAATTTTAGTGAACAGCAAACTAAGCTGCAGAAACCAGTGTCAGACAGCTGCTGCCAAGGCCAATAAGATAATGGGTTGCATCAAAAGATGCATAGATGCCCGTGATGAGAACATAGTCCTGCCACTTTACAAATCACTAGTCAGACTGCACACATGGAGTACTGTGTACAGTTCTGGGCTCCTGTGAACAAGGCAGACATAGCAGAGCTGGAGAGGGTTCAGAGGAGGGCAAGTAAAGTAATAATTGGAATGGGTGGACTACAGTACCCAGAAAGATTATCAAAATGAGGGTTATTCACTTTAGAAAAAAGATGACTGAGGAGAGATCTAATAACTATGTATAAATATATCAGAGGTCAGTACAGATATCTCTCCTATGATCTATTTATCCCCAGGACTGTGATGAGGGGCCATCCTCTGCGTCTGGAGGATAGAAGGTTTGTACACAAACATAGAAGAGGATTCTTTACGGTAAGAGCAGTGAGACTATGGAACTCTCTGCATGAGGAGGTGGTGATGGTAAGTTCACTAAAAGAGTTCAAGAGAGGCCTGGATGTATTTTTGGAGGGTAATAATATTATAGGTTATAGTTACTAGAGAGGGGTTGTTGATCCAGGGAGTAATTCTGATTGCCTGATTGGAGTCAGGAAGGATTTTTTTTCCTAAAGTGGGGAAAACTGGCTTCTACCTCACAGGGGTTTTTTGCCTTTCTCTGGATCAACTTATAGGAAAACAGGCCGAACTGGATGGACAGATGTCTTTTTTCGGCCTTATAAACTATGTTACTATGTTACTATGTTAGTTGTTGCTAAAGCTGTCAGTATGGATTAACCCTTAAATAAAACAAAGGGCTAAATTACACATGAACGAGTCAATAGCTTTGGGCTAGCTGACCTATTGATCTGTAAAGAAAATCAGTAAAAAGCAAGTTTAAATGTTATTTGTAATGTCCTCAATGTTATTCTTCATTCTTGTTAACAACAAATGCAGCATTGGGATAACTATATCTAAATGTGATATTTTCCATATTTATGGTACCCAAAATATGTTTTTACACAAGCATTTACTAGCATTGTCTTGCTATAAGATAGAAGCTCCAAAACTAAAAATAATAATAATAATAATAATAATAATAATAATAATAATAATAATAATAATAATAAAAAACGTGTTCATAATGGCATAAGATGGTTATCTCCTTGATTTTTAACAATGGCCTCCTTCATGGAAGTACCCAGACTTTCGGTGGTTTCACAATGCAAAAATACAACCTCCTTTAAGGGTCTACACTACAGTCCAAAGCATCCAGACCGTTCCTCTATGTCTTGTTCTACTGAACCAAACCAACAAATGTTCCTTTAGTGATCAAATTACAGCTCAGTTGAACCATGTTGAAGGCTATGGACAGCTTTGTGCACTAAAAATCAATAACACCATGTCTTACCGTAGTGCAGCACATAAAAAAATTGCACTTGTTAGTTTACTGGTATCAGCTTTGCTTAACATGCATTCAGAAATTATTTTCTATGAGTTTTGCTGTCTCCTGTCTTCTCCTCTGAGCCTCTGTTGGCGCTCCTGTTGACTTTACATGCACTAGCACAGCTCCACAGCCCCGCCCCCACATCCTGTTACACAGCACAGCTCTCAGACACTTACATACAGTATAAGATGATGAAACTTACAAGTAACTTGGTAGTGAGATTTCATTCCAATCCACAACATGGTGAGTCTTACAGTATGCTACAGCCTGTAATGAGGAGATCTAGTTCTCACTTTCCCTTCTGTAGAAAGTCCATTATTTGAAGACACACTATATATATCTGCTGATAACGTTAGTGCAGATATCTACAGTCAGAACCATGGTGTAGCACCATACAAAGGATAGAGATCTCATTACTGACAGCTCTCACTAGCTGTGCTCTCTTCTGAGTACAGTATTGTTTGCACTCTTTTCTGAGTACAGGATGTGTGTGCGCTCTCTTCTGAGTACAGTACGTGTGCAGTCTCTTTTAAGTACAGTATATGTGCAGTCCGCACAGTGAGCGGTCACCTATTCCACACAGATTAGTACAGTGACGACACACAAAGCTATGTACACATAAAAGTACATGGGGTGGGGGGAGATTTATCAAAAACTGGTGTAAAGTAGAACTGGCATAGTTACCCATAGCAACCAATCAGATTCCTCCTTTCATTTTCCAATGAAGCTGTGAAAAATGAAAGCTGAAATCTGATTGGTTGCTAGGGGCAACAAAGCTGGTTCTACTTTATATCAGTTTGATAAATGACTATATATATACAGTGGGGAAAAGAAAGTATTTAGTCAGCCACCAATTGTGCAGGTTCTCCCACTTAAAAAGGCCTGTAATTGAGATCATAGGTAGACCTCAACCATGAGAGACAAAATGAGAAAACAAATCCAGAAAATCACATTGTCTGATTTTTAAATAATTTATTTGCAAATTATGGTGGGAAATAAGTATTTGGTTACCTACAAACAAGCAAGATTTCTGGCTCTCACAGACCTGTAACTTCTTCTTTAAGAGGGTCCTCTGTCCTCCACTCATTACCTGTAATAATTGCACCTGTTTGAACTTGTTATCAGTATAAAAGACACCCGTCCACAACCTCAAACAGTCACACTCCAAACTCCACTATGGTGAAGACCAAAGAGCTGTCGAAGGACACCAGCAACAAAATTGTAGACCTGCACCAGGCTGGGAAGACTGAATCTGCAATAGGCAAGCAGCTTGGTGTGAAGAAATCAACTGTTACAGCAATAATTAGAAAATGGAAGACATACAAGACCACTGATAATCTCCCTCGATCAGGGGCTCCACGAAAGATCTCACCCCGTGGGTTCAAAATGATCACAAGAACTGTGAGCAAAAATACCAGAACCAGACCTAGTGAATGACCTGCAGAAAGCTGAGACCAACGTAACAAAGGCTACAGTCAGTAACACACTACGCCGCCAGGGACTCAGATCATGCAGTGCCAGACGTGTCCCCCTGCTTAAGCCAGTACATATCCGGGCCCATATGAAGTTTGCTAGAGAGCATTTGGATGTTCTAGAAGAGTATTGGGAGAATGTCATATGGTCAGACGAAACCAAAGTAGAATTGTTTGGTAGAAACACAACTTGTCGTGTTTGGAGGAGAGTGAATGCTGAATTAAATCCAAAGAACACCATACCTACTGTGAAGCATGGGGGTGGCAACATCATGCTTTGGGGCTGTTTCTCTGCAAAGGGACCAGAACGACTGATCTGTGTACATGAAAGAATGAATGGGGCCATGTATCGTGAGGTTTTGAGTGCAAACCTCCTTCCATCAGCAAGGGCATTGAAGATGAAACGTGGCTGGGTCTTTCAGAATGACAATGATCCCAAGCACACCGCCAGGGCAACGAAGGAGAGGCTTCGTAAGAAGCATTTCAAGGTCCTGGAGTGGCCTAGCCAGTCTCCAGATCTCCACCCCATAGAAAACCTTTGGAGGGAGTTGAAATCACATCACTGCTCTAGAGGAGATCTGCATGGAGGAATGGGCCAACATACCAGCAACAGTGTGTGCCAACCTTGTGAAGACTTACAGAAAACGTTTGACCTCTGTCATTGCCAACAAAGGATATATAACAAAGTATTGAGATGAACTTTTGTTATCGACAGAATACTTATTTTCCACCATAATTTGCAAATAATCTCTTTAAACATCAGACAATGTGATTTTCTGGATTTGTTTTCTCATTTTGTCTCTCATAGTTGAGGTCTACCTATGATGTCAATTATAGGCCTCTCTCATCTTTTTAAGTGGGAGAATTTGCACAATTGGTGGCTGACTAAATACTTTTTCCCCCCACTGTATATATATATATATATATATATATATATATATACACAGTATAGTACAATACAGACCAAAAGTTTGGACACACCGTCTCAAAGAGTTTTCTGTATTTTAATGACTATGAAAATTGTAGATTCACACTGAAGGCATCAAAACTATGAATTAACACATGTGGAATTATATACTTAACAAAAAAGTGTGAAACAACTGAAAATATGTCTTATATTCTAGGTTCTTCAAAGTAGCCCCCTTTTGCTTTGATTACTGCTTTGCACACTCTTGGCATTCTCTTGATGAGCTTCAAGAGTGTAGTCACCTGAAATGGTATTTCAACAGTCTTGAAGGAGTTCCCAGAGATGCTTAGCACTTGTTGGCCCTTTTGCCTTCACTCTGCGGTCCAGCTCACCCCAAACCATCTCGATTGGGTATATATATATACATACCAAAACAAAAAAACACAGCAGCACAGCAATAGTGAAGGCGGGTTGCAAAAATCCTCAATGGCTCCAGGCTCAGAGTCTTCAATCAATAAATCCCAAAAGATGAGGCAGCACACCAGGCTTGTGCAAAAAGTTGTGGATCTCTTTATTCCATGCATTTTTTCCATGATTTTTATATGAAGAAAAAAATGGCAGCGCTCTCAAACACTTTATTGACCCCTGTGTTCGCAATATTTTCAACTCATTACCAGAGTCTCTTTTCAAGCTATGAGCTGAAACGTTGCTACTAGTGTTTCAAGTTCGGTGTACAAGGTTCAAGTTATCTAAGAATTCTGTTATGGATGGCGCTACCACAGACCATAAGGCGTTTCGGAGCCCTGGCTCCTTCATCAGTAGGTGATGATGAAGGAGCCAGGGCTCCGAAACGCGTCTAGGAAGATAGTGTGGGTCACATAGAGGGTCCGGACCCCATGTTGTGGATATAGCAACAAGTGACTACTTTCCCTCATTTACCCTGGTGCTGGTAAGCCGGCAGTATTGAGAAGAAGTCTTGAGGACCTTTCAGGACCTTCCATTTGCGGTCACCTGACTGGAACACGTGACCGGCCCATGTGACCTGTGACGTCACCCGCCGTCTTGGAATCGGGACTGCCGACCACGCTGCCGCTTTGAACCAGGAGCACAGTCCTCTGTGGGCACCAAGTTTTGGGTGAGATTATATCTGGGTGAGAGCATATTTTTACCATCACCACGTTTATGATTATGTGACCAAAGAGCATTGATGGACAGCATCCAACTAACGGCTGGATATATATTTATCCTCTGGACATTGGAAGTCATTTACTCCTATTTATCATCTACTGCGTAGTGGCTCCAATAGCGATTATTTATTTGATCATATGTTTATTGCGTTTTTATCTGATTGTATATGTTAATAAATTGTTTTTATTTTAGTTATTGTTTCCTTTTACTCAATTCTATTAGAGTGTGTGCACCTGAAATCTGTCTTTCAAGGTTTAAACATAAATTGCAAAATCCTATCTCCCCCTGCTTCCACTATTCAGAAACCCCCTATTTCCGCCTGGTTTATCACCCACTGCGTTTATCTGGTGGAAACATACTAGACTGTGATGTGTTGGTGATTTCCTGCTCCGTTCCCAGCTCATGTCCAGGGCATATTTTATGTCTGCCTTTTCTCCTCCACCCTCTGAACTCTTTAGAGTCTCTCAGGTTTTCCATTTCCTAATGGACCAGGTCCCAGCCACTAATATAATAGTCTACACACCGTTTGAAAGACTCTGTAAATACAGAACTTTAGAGAAGGGTTCGCTCTCCTTTATTTACTCTATTTTAAATGCATCACCCCCTGATGCTAAACTAGCATTCATGCACAGCTGGGAGGCTGATCTGGGAGAGACTCTTACTACGGACCAATGCTTTGAATGCTGTACCATGATTAGTAAAGGGAGCTGGCAGGTTACCCTAATGGAAACTTTCTTGAAGATCCTTCATAGGACTTATTTTGTCCCCTCTAGACTACATGCTATCTACCCAACAGTCTCCCCTTTCTGCTTTAGGGGTTGCCAGACCATAGGAAATACCCTTCATATATGGTGGACGTGCCCATTGGCTCGTCGGTTCTGGACTAATATTAAAAGAAGGTTATATGAAGTATTCAGGAAGGATCTCTCCCTGTCAGTACCCATATATCTTTTAGGTCTTAAGCCACTGGCATTCAACTACACAGAATATAAACTTCTTCAATTCGTCCTGAAGTCAGCCAGGATTCACATAGCTTCCAAGTGGCGTACACCCTCTCTTTCGATATCAGAAGTTATCCATAGAGTTAATATTATTGCATTATATGAAAAATTAAATGATACACTAAATGATACTAGAGAGCGCTAATCGCAGATATGGAATCCCTGGCTGAACTGCTCCAACTCCCCAAACTTCCACTATTACTTATCTCTCTAGCCAATAACACCTAAACTGTGGTTGACCAGTTTCTATATTACTACCCCTTCTCTTTCCCTTCCTTCCCTTGACCGGGGGAGACCAGAAGATTACTCATTTCAGGTATTGTCTTGAAAGAATTAGACAACTCATGTATATGTATAACCTTTTATTGTTATATTTCTGTCCTGTTCAGACTATATATATATATATATATATATATATATATATATATATACATTATTTTCCATATGCAACTGTACCCATAGGAGAAAATTGTTTACTTGATATGTACATTGTTATAATGTATTTGCGAATTATCCTTTACTTGCAAGAAATACAATAAATATCTTTTGGAATTAAAGCATTTTTTGGGGGAAAAAATCATGTTTTTGTGTCTCCGTGTGCATTTTTTTAAATCTTATTTTACAGAAAAGGTTTTTTTTCATACTTTTTCACTTTTTTTCACTTTTTTTTAACCCAGACCCACTTGGTTCTTGCAGAGCCAGTGGGTCTGATGGCTCTTTAATACACTGCAGTACACTGTATAGTATAGTATAGTGTACTGCAGTGTATTTTCACTTACATTCATTCTGATCAGGCTCCTGCATTTAGCAGGAGTCTGATCAGGCTCAGATAATACCATAGCAAGCCGGATGCCTGTAAAGGTGTAGAGTTGCCATGGTAACCATCGGGACCACGGCAAGGAAGGGGTTAAACGGCCAAAATGGGTGCCAGCACCATGTCGGCCATTTGAAACAGATTGTCAGCTGTGTGTTACAGCTGACAATCTGCTCCCCTCTGCCATCCTGAATGGGGGGGGGGGAGCGGGGCCATTGGTATGGGGTATAGTCTATCCTTGGTGCGGTGGGGTCCTCGTCATCTTCCTGAAGGAAAGGGGTCTCTGCTCTGCCATTTTGAAAGAAAGGGCCGGGTACTGTGCTGACGGGGGAAGGGGGGCGGCGGGGGGTGTGTGTCAGGGGTTATGCCCTGGTCTGAACTGCTGGCCTTTGTATGTGCCGCTGAACAGGGGGGATGGGGAGATGTACTTTCCCAGTGTACGTGCTGCTGAACAGGGGGATGGGGGCATGTTAGCCCCTTCCATACTGAGGTCCCTAAGGACTACGGCATGGAAGGGATTATGTCTGCAGTTTGGAGCAGACTGTCAGCTGTATGTTACAGCCGACAGTCTGCATTGCTGTTTTAGAGCAGTGCGCGCTCCCGTGTGCAGCAGAAGGAGTTACAGAGAATCTGTCATCTGACGAATTCTCTGTAAACTCAGTGAGAGCAGCCTGCTGTGCATAGGAAGCACAGCAGGCTGTAGCTCAAAAACAAAAACAAAAAAAAAAAGATACAACTAGTGTTGAGCGAGTTCGGCCGAGCATGCCTACGCTCGGGTCCACTCGGTGTTCGGCCGAACACCGAGTGTGCTTGAGCGCAATGCTCGAGTCTCTTCCGCGCACGTTTGTTCACTGCTAAACAGCGAATAAACGGGAGAGTACTGGCATTCACTGTAATGTTGATTTGTACGCTAATGCTACGCATTCTATGCTAGTGCGTACAAATTTGTATGTAACTGCTACGCATTGTACGCTAATGCGTACAAATTTGTATGCTAATGCTACGTATTGTATGCTAGTGCGTACAAATTTGTATGTAAATGCTACGCATTGTACGCTAATGCGTACAAATTTGTATGCTAATGCTACGTATTGTGCGCTAATGCATACAAATTCAGTTAATTAGCATACTTTTACGAGTGAAAGGAGTAAAAGAGGAGAAGTCACGATTCTGACCTTTTTCTATTAACCAGACACCCTCCCCTCTTCCGAGCGGGGGGGTGCCTGGTTTAGTCCCATTGACTAACATTATGCTCGGGTGCTCAGCCGAGCACTCGAGCACCCCCTAGTGCTCGGCCAGAGCACCCAAGCATACAAGCACAGAGGTGCTCGCTCAACACTAGATACAACCAATTGGAGAAATGATTTTCTCCACCAAATAAATTCATTAGTGTAAAAAATTTTTTTTTTCAAGACTTTATTTAAAATCTATTTGATTGTCTCCTTTTTTTTCATTTTTTTATCCTCAATGTCTGGATGCCTTCTTTTAGGTTCATTAGTGGTAGTAAGGCTCAACAGGGACACTGATCCAACTAAATGCAAAGTAAAAAAAAAGCTAAAGTGAAGCAATTTACCATTACTGGAGTTTGTTTAGGAATCAAAATGACTCTACCAGCATATCCACATAATAAGTTCTCAGGTATCAGCTCATGCATATTCTTGTACTGCTCTTGTTCTAAACTACTATGCTAACATAATGCTTACTGAACTGTTCATGGTCAGGATATATTTTTGGGGAGTAACAGAAATTTGGAAAATATCCATATTTAGTTACAGTTATACTAATGCTGCATTTGTTGTTAACAAGAAAGAGAAATGCCAATGAGAACTTTACAGTTCACTTTTTATCACTTGCTTTTAATTGATTTTCCGTAGAGATCAATAGAGCAGCAAGCCCAAATAAATTGACTTGTTCATGTGTAATTTTGCCCCTTATGCTATGTAAGAGTTAATCCATACTGACAGCTTTAGAATACATACATTACAGTATGTAAACCTACCCACACCTCTCAAGAACTCACCATTTTAGAGACATGTAAAAGTTATGTTACTGTATGGTGTAAACATTGAAAATTATTCTTTTGTCCATGACCACCATTAGCTTTGACTAGGATCAGCAAAATATACGGTAGTTTATATTTTCTGTGCCTGTTAAAATTTGTAAATGTACAGAAACTGCCACCATTTTCTGTGTTGAAATCAGTGCTAGTATATTCCCATGTGGACTTTGAGTTATTTGATATCTTCTATTTTTATTTTTGTGTGTGTGTCTTTGGCATTTTTAACTTTCATTTTCAAGTGAATGAGACCAAAGGGTTGGCTTGTGCCTGAGTGAATCAAAGATTGGGATGGTGCTGGTGACAATGTGGAGCAATTAGATCCACTACAACTCAGCAGATCATACGATTAACCAGCCACTAAAGTCTGTATTCTAAGACAGGTGGACAAGACAGAATCCATAATAAATATTTATAAGAAGCCATTATGCCAAGATATATAGATATAATTCACTGCAGCTACAAGGCAGGCTTCTGGAAAATAAATCAGTCACAAACAGCAGAATACATTTATCAAATGATTCTATACTGATAGCTTCAAAAACTTAGAAAACAAATTTTTGGTGTGAGATGCTCTTTCATTTTACCAAAGTCAAGCATATTTGGAACAATAAATCTTAACCCCTTAATGACCATAGATACGTGGTTCTATGGCGGTCATTAGTGGGCTTTATTCTAGGCTACCATTAAAACATGATGACCTAGAATAAGCGCTTCATGGGTCTCCAGTCCAATAGAAAGCAGTAGTTTGGCTCTCACATGACTGTAAAGCATTATGGGCAATCCCGGCGGCCAGGTCATCATCCGAGATCATGTGATCCTCCTTCTTCATCTTTCCTGCCCTGCTGTCCCGTATTCTGATATATAAAATGATGGATGCCATTTCGAGTGATTTGTCCATATCGAATTGCAAAAGTTATGGATTAATTGAAATCCAAAATTTTTGAGAAATTTAAGACAAATATGTTTCATGAAGAATCAATTCATTATATAAATCTCTATAAATAATACAAGATTAGATAGACATAATCCTATTCCAGAAAATTACACTTATCAGGCTCTTCTCCTCCTTTCTCTGAGACTGTTTATTCACTCTAAATTCAATAATACAATTTGTGAAAAGGAGGCTGGTAGATTTTTAGCTTCACTGAAGAATCAGGTTACAGCTGCTGCCAAAAGAAGTACAGTTTATTTTCATAGGAGGGGAAAGAGAGAACAGCCGCAGAGAAAGAATGTCAGGTACAGACATGTAGAGCGATGCATGCTGCTTCTGGCAAGTGTTTACTGTCTAACTTAAGCTCTGGATTCGCAGCAACACTACTCCTTCCTGCCATATAATGACCTCTATTCTGTTACTATAAACCTTTCTGTCTTAGATATAGGGAAGCATGATCTCTGTTTTCAGTGTATTGAAGACATCATTGCAGGCAGTCTAATCACAAATGGAGCTGAGTTTAGGGAAAACTCACAATTAGGAATGAAGCATGTAAACAGAAAAAAAATGGTGAAGATGACAAATACAAGTAATATAATTGTGTTAAATATAGTGTTATTTCCCATATATGCAGGCGGCAGCCTATTCTGACAGTACCTAAAACAATAATGATGCTTTACTGCTAGAAGTAAAACATTCCTTATTATAGTCTTTAAATTTTCTGGAAGTGTATAAGAATTTCATATGCAAATGGTGCAGCTTGTCCACAGCGAAAACATTGTGCCTGGTGTTACATTTCATATAATTACCACAAGCCAAGAGAATGTATGCATAAGCAAAACGCATTAAATGATGGTTAGCTTAGCAAACGTATTCTTCTAAATTTAGATTACCTGCTTGGGCTCTGGATAACATCTGCTCAGACATCTCTGACTACCATTCCTAATGTTAGATCACATCAGTACATGATTATGACAAAATATAAATATGCATAATGCCATTTAGTAGACATTCAATCAATATACAAAGCTCATTTTCGTATGCTTAAACTACCTAGCAGGCAGAAAATTGTATAGTTTTTAAATTTAGAAATATAACTTTTCGTGCTGCAGTTTTTCTGCTTAAGACTAGGCCATAACTTGTTACTGCAGTAGACACGACTTGTGATGTCTTCCCTCCAGGGACAAAATATGGGAATGGGATACAGATGCATTATGTCACAAGACAACTTCTTCCCAGTGGTCTGTGAAACAAAGCTGTGGAAGAAATAGCCCCTTTGAAGACAACTAAACAATTTTATTAATAATAGAACTGGAATTTATGCTAGTCTAAGACAGGATTCATGTGGACAGTCATTTCTGATTGTCCCGTACCTACTCTGTAGTGGACAATATCATATACTCTAAATAGCCCTAAAATCTACTTTTCTTAGGCAAAGTTACTGTACATTCTAGTTTTTCCTTGTGCAGTAGAATTGGGAATTCATGCAGGCAAACAATATTCTTTTATGTTATTGATTATTAAAGCAATGAAATAATCAAGCAACAACAAAGGCTATTGAAGTAGTAATGGGATTTTCTATTGGTGAGCACAGGGAGCATTACAAAGGGGAAGAGCTTTCTTATATTTACTATACAACTTTTCCATTCATACTTATGCCACCATTGCACCTACACAGTCAGGCAGCCTCGGGTGCTGTCTGCCGATGTCATGCAGGTCAGAGCTCAAGGCTGCCTGACTGAGCAACCTGGTTATGGGTGGGATAGAATTCTATGTTCTGACAGTGCTAGTGAGAGATTACTTCTCATGCATGAGATGTCGTTATAGATCACAGAGGCATGCCATGAAAATGTCGCCACTGATGACTGACATCTTCATTGAGGGTTGTAACCTGGCTAGGATCATATGCAAAATGTATGGCATGTGATCCAGGAAGCAGCAGAAGCATATAATTTGAGTGGGGAGAGAAGAGTTTTTAATAAGTATTAATGGAAAAGTTGTTAATCTCAACACAGGGGAGAATTTGATTAACTTCAATGCTACATTAGTAGTACTGTTGCTACAGAATCCAGATCACTACTATATTTTCATACCACCCTCCATTCCCCAACTGTGCTCCACTGTAATACATTTAAAGGACTCATGAGTTCACCCTTAGGTGGTCCTCTCCATCCTGTTCCTGTTGTTTATACGTAGGCTCTGTCACTGTATCACAAGAAAATGCAGTGGGGGGAATCGTGATATGGTTGTGCAATAGGAACTCTACATCAGAAGTACTACTCATGTAGTACTGCAGTTAATAGTGCTTAATCATGGTGACTAATTCTCTTTAAAGAGGTTGGCCAGTTTTCTATATTGATGTTCTCTCCTCAGGATAGGTCATCAATATCATATAGTCGGGGGTTTGACTTCCAGCATCTCCGCCAATCAGCTGTTTAAAGAGAATGCAGTGCTCGGACAAGCACTGTGTTCTCTTCACTGTTTACCTGGTTGGTGTCATCATCACAGGGGTGTACAGATGTAACTGAAGCTCCTCCGTACTATTCACTTCAATGGGAAGGAGCAAACGGAGTGTTACTGCTCCTTCCAATTGATGTAAATAGGACGGAAAAGCTGCAATTACATCTGCTCGCCAATGTAATGTGGTTGACAAGCAAGTAAACAGTGAAGAGAACACAGTGCTTGTCCGAGCACTGCATTCTCTTTAAACAGCTTATTGGCGGGGAAGTCAACCCCCCCTCCTATATGATATTGATGACCTATCCTGAGGATAGGGAAACCGGCCAACGCCTTATACCTCGTTTGCATTTTTTTCCTGCATTTTAAAATACATGTACAAAGGTCATTCAACTATCCATTTATGCAGTTGCTATTTTATTTTATTGTTTTTTGTTTTTTTTTTTAAAGGGGGTAAAGAAAAAAAAAAAGAATATGTGCACAGATATGTTTTCTCTGGTGTTCAGGGTAACTGGACTGAGTCTTGTTTACTTTTATAGATATATTGGTCATTTTCCAGGTGTTATGTATATTTTGATTTTGTTTATTTGAGATGAAAAATGTCAAGAAAAATGCTATAGCTAGAACAAGCTTCATTTTGATAACATTATTACTAGCCCCAAAATGCAGCAATAATGTAAAAAATGAAAATGCTGTTTAGACTTTTTAATGCTTCACTATAGACTTAAGTAATATGTTTTGAAAAAAAACAAGTAAAAAAACAAACAAACAAAAAAAAAAAACACTGGTAAATTCTGCAACCTATGGACAAGCCTGTCCTCGGCACGAATATTCAGAACTAAAAACACAAATGGTGCCCTCTGGCCTAAATGTAGTCATAGTGCTTAGAGCAGAATGTCCCATCATTAGTGCTACAAATCGCCTACAGAGTGCTGCTAACTCCAGCTGTTAGAAGAGAATAATAGTGCCGGAAAATTACTTGCATCAATACAGGAATTGCTCATGCCGCTGTACTGGTTAACTGTTACTGCTACAACAATGCCAATATAACTGTCCCTATCAGAGGATCAGCTATACAAATGGGCCAGTTGCAGCAGTATGCAAAATGGCAGCCAAAATGCCACAATAATAAAACATGGTTATCTTCATGGTCCTGTCTCTTTTCAAAGCACCGATATCCATGTCAGCAATAATCAGCAGCCACATAAATATTAGCTGTGCTAGTCTCTGCAGTCAAAGGTCAGCAAAGGAGACAATTACAGATATATAGGACTACAAAATAGTACCATGAATGCACTTAGAGTACTTAATGCTAAACAGGTCAGCAATTATCAGCCACATAAAAGAGGCCTGCAAACCAAAAGTGGCTTCTACATCACTTGCTGTTTGTATTTGAATATTAAAATCACTGAAACTAATACATTTATAAAAGTAAATCTACAACTCATATAGAGATTGGTCAGCTGCAGTTTATATATGTAAACTTTACAGATTTTACACTGGTAAACCTTTTTTCAAATTCATTGTTTGTGAAAAGTGAAAATCATAACAGCACATTGAAAATATGGAAAAAAGTGGAATAAGGAATCATTAGTGATGAGGAACGTATTGTAAAATTCAATCCGCTTCGACGAATTTTAAAAAAAACTATCTTTGAAAGTTGTGGGTGCATTGACAGGGGAGTGGCGAAATCTTTTGCGCCCATGATGACGTCATCACGTCGGCCAGCGTGGTGACGTTATACGTCAATTTCCTGTGAGATCTTCTATCAAGATGGTGGGTGCCGGATCATCTCTTTGAAATGGATGAGAGAAGTATAATTTTTTTTTTTTGTTTTTTACTGCCATTCAGGGAAAATTGATTTGCTACCACGAAGCACGAGAAAATTAGGCTTTGTAACTAATTGAATTTTCACCAAAATTCAGATCGAAGTCCACTTCATAGACTTTGATTCTCTCAACGCTAGTAACCATCAAGAAATGTGATGTCTCCTGATCATCATCATACGTGATAACAGTGAACATTGTCTGGGTATATGGTATATATAATATATATATATATATATATATATATATATATATATATATATATATATATATTCTTATATTATAAAAAAGAGTTTCTGTCTGTCTGTTCTTTATGCGCGACCCAAATTCAGCACACAGGTACATCAGGAGTCCGGGAAGGTTTTAGATCCGGGTCTCAGCTCTCTAGGACATACCGTTCCTGACATATGCCCAAAAAATTATCTGCATTAGTCAATATTAGCCTGAAGGTCTTTCTCTTCACATCCCAACTGCCATACACACGGTCACATGTCCCTTATCAGCCAATAGAAGCTCACAGGCGCTTCGTCTCCACATACACACAGTTTTACTGCAGGTTTCCATAACAACCCAGCCATTTTTCTTCACTGCTGTAGGTCAGCTTTAGAGGGGCAGGGCAGAGGAAACTGGGTGACAAGAAGAAAAACTTGGGAAATAGGTTTTGTGTAGTAACCAGGCTGGTAATGAGAGGTAATTAGCAGCCAGCTGAGGAGCGCAGGAAAATAGCTCCCCGAAACATAATTCAGTGCTTACCTCCCACAGGCCTTGCCGCAGCCTGCTTCTTACACACATGCACACAGTTTTACTCCAGGTTTCCATAACAACTCAGTCATTTTTCTTCACTGCTGTAGGTCTGCTTTAGGCTAGGGCTACACAACGACATGTTGCACGACACATAGGGCACAACTACACTGCTAAATGTATCACTTGACATTGATATCGTACCAATGTTGCGCGACAATTTTTATAATGATAGTCTATGGTGTTGCACTGCAACATGCTGCGACGCAACAGTTGCAGAAAAATCCATCTTGGATGTGTCGCAGTCGCAGCATGTCACAATAAGTTGCAGTGCGACACCATATGTACCCCCATAGGAAGGCGTGGGCCGAAATGTGCGTTGGGGTGTGTGGCTCTCCTCTGGAAGTATATTTGCCTATTTTGTCATACACTTGATAATTTTTGCATTAGCATGTTATGGTTAATTGTACACCAGTATATATAGGCTATTAACATTGTCTAATTGCTGTACCTGAGGGGTGTTGTGATGTGAGGGGAGCCATACCTTTGGACTGTTGGACTCTTTATCTCTATTGACCTTTTTTAATTAATTATTTATTGTCTGTATTTAATAAAATATATTTCTGAGCTATATAGACTCATGGTTGTCCTTTGTAGGTTCTATATTTTTGAGTCGTTTTTGCTCAATATAGGGGGTTAACCATTTTTTTAATTATATTTGTTTGGCATGTGGTTCCAATGTGTAACCTAATTTTGCTAGCAGTGCGACACCATAGCCTATCATTATTAAAAATTGGTGCGCTACATTGGCGCGACAAAACATTCCGCAACACATGTCGTCATGTAGCCCTAACCTTAAAGGGGCAGGGCGCTGTGGAGGTCACTGTTAAGGGGGTAAGGGCCACTATTAAAGGGGCAGCTGTTATTGTTAAGGGGGCAGGCCACTGTGGAGGTTATTGTTAAAGGGGTGGGCCACTGTGGAGGTCACTGTTAAGTAGGCAAGGACTACTATTAAGGGGGCAGCTGCTGTTATGGTCACTGTTAAGGCAGCAGTGTACTATGAGGTTACTGTTAAGGGAGCGGAGTACTGTGGAGGTCACTGTTAAGGGAACAGGGTACTGTGGCAGTCACTGTTAAAGGGACGGGTGCTGTGGAGTTCTCCATTAAGGGGGCAGGGAACAGTGGAGGTCACAGATAAGGAGATGGTCCCCTATGGAGGTCAGTGTTAAGGGGCGGGTCCCTGAGGAGGTCACTGTCAAAGGAGTGGGGTGCTGTGAAACTCACTGTTAAAGGGTCGGGCTGCTATGAAGGTCAAAGTTAAAGGGATGGACTGCTGTGAAGTTTAGGGTCACTTAGAAATTTCCTTATTTTTGAAAGAAAAGCAGTTTTTTTCAATGAAGATAACATTAAATTAATCAGAAATAGACTTTATACATTGTTAATGTGGTAAATGACTATTCTAGCTGCAAACATCTGGTTTTTAGTACAATATCTACATAGGTGTATAGAGGCCCATTTCCAGCAACCATCACTCCAGTGTTCTAATGGTACATTGTATTTGCTAACTGTGTAAGAAGGCTAATGGATGTTTAGAAAACCCTTGAAAACCCTTGTGCAAGTATGTTAGCACAGCTGAAAACAGTTTTGCTGGTTAGAGAAGCTATAAAACTGACCTTCCTTTGAGCTAGTTGAGAATCTGGAGCATTACATTTGTAGGTTTGATTAAACTCTCAAAATGGCCAGAAAAAAACTTTCATGTGAAACTCGATAGTCTATTCTTGTTCTTTGAAATGAAGGCTCTTCCATGCGAGAAATTGCTAAGAAACTGAAGATTTCCGACAATGACCCAAAGCACACCTCCAAATTATGCAAGAACTATTTAGGGAAGAAGCAGGCAACTGATATTCTATCTGTAATGGAGTGCCCAGCGCAGTCACCAGATCTCAACCCCATTGAGCTGTTGTGGGAGCAGCTTGATCGTATGGTACGCAAAAAGTGCCCATCAAGCCAATCCAACTTGTGGGAGGGGCTTCTGGAAGCAAGGAGTGACATTTCTCCAGATTATCTCAGCAAATTAACAGCTAGAATGCCAAAGGTCTGCAATGCTGTAATTGCTGCAAATGGAGCATTCTTTGACGAAAGCAAAGTTTGAAGGAGAAAATTATTATTTCAAATAAAAATCATTATTTCTAACCTTGTCAATGCCTATTCATTTTGCAACTCATTTGATAAATAAAAGTGTGAGTTTTCATGGAAAACACAAAATTGTCTGGGTGACCCCAAACTTTTGAACGGTAGTGTATATATATGTATTGTGGTGATGTGTACAGTAAAGGGCACGGTAGATGTATGATAGGGGTCTGTATCTCACCCAGTGGTTCAGTTTAGCTGGGTGAGATAACTAAAATCCTGTAGTGGTGCTGCTTCAGTAAGGCATAGCTTGCTGGAGTTCGTTTTCTCTAAAGTTGTATGGGCTGGATTTCTTGGATTGGGAGACAGGTTGGTAGTGGGAGTCTTCCAGTCCACACCCCTAATTCACTACCGAGATTACCTTGAACCTGAGGTGATCGCAGGTGAGGCCTGCTATAATCAAGGGGGGATAAAACAACCCTCTGGTTATGTCTGAGGGAGGAAGTGATCCTACAGAGAGGGGAGCCTGATACCTGTATGTGAAGTGCATTTTTAGAGGTGAGTCAGGGAGAAGACCTCTGTATTAGCAAGAGCCCAGACGGGCAGGTGTTTATGTTTGGTTTATGTTTTGTGCTGGTGCTGAAGTAATAAAGCACTATTTTGTCTTGAACCCTGTTGTCTGAAGAGGAATCTGTGACTGTGCCCCCTGTGAGAGAGCGATCCCTTACAATATATATATTACTCTATGGCTATTTGTGGTATGCTTGAATCAACTGATCTTCAAATTGTATTTGGTGCCTAATAGAGATGAGCGAACATGCTCGTCCGAGCTTGGTGCTCGTTCGAGCATCAGGGTATTCGTTCGTTCTCGAGATACTCGAGGCAATGGCATCTTCCTCTTCCTGCATGTTAGGTGCCTTCTTCTCAGCCAATCAACATGCAGGAGAGTCTTTGGTACCTCCTAGCATCACGTGGAACCCCTACAAGTCGATAGCACGGATTGGCTGGCCAGATCAGATGAAATGGGAATATAAGAATCTGGTCCTGAGCTGCTCGCCTCAGACGCCGCCTGGATGAGATTAGGGACAGAGCTGCTGTCTGTCAGGGAGAGTGTTAGGGCCTCAATTTAGATTTTGGTTAGGCAGGAATCATCCTCCAAGAATCCAACAGCCCTTTTAAGGGCTACAAGCACCTTTTTTTTGGTCTCCTCCTGGCTGCAGGCTGGGACTTGTAGTGCAGCTACCACCATCTTGGCTGCACGCAGTGCACAACTACTGGTGGCAGAAAGGGGACAGCACGTGGTCCACACAGACCCCAAAGAAATTGCCCAAAGTCCTCTCAGTACTCATTTTTGCTACTGCTGTAACTTGGCTTGCTGAGATCTGTAGTGCAGTCTAGGGAATACGTTTTTTTCTCTCAGTTATATATACTACAGTGCAGTGAACAATTCTGTAGTGTGCTGTACAGTAGCCACAGTCTAAAGAGTACGTTTTTTCTCTCAGTTATATATACTACAGTGCAATGAACAATTCTGTTGTGTGCGGTACAGTAGCCGGAGTCTAAAGACTACGTTCTTCCTCTCAGTGATATATACTACAGTGCAGTGAACAATTCTGTCGTGTGCGGTACAGTAGCCGGAGTCTAAAGACTATGTTTTTTTTTTTTCTCAGTTATATATACTACAGTGCAGGAAACAATTATGTGGTGTGCGGCACAGTAGCCGAAGTCTAGAAAATATGTTTTTTTTTCTCTCAGTTATATATACTACAGTCCTGTGAACAATTATGTAGGTAGCCGGTGAACCACCCAAAAATTTACCCTGACACAGCATGGCGGTGACAACAGAGTGACCAAGTTAGACTGAGGTAGCAGGTGAACCACCCAAAAATTTACCCTGACACAGCATGGCTGTGACACCACCAATGACTTGGTCTGACTGAGATTGCAGTCAAATGGCTGTAGGTGAGCCTCCCAAAAATTTGTTTTGGCGTGTCTGAAGTTGACCCTCCAGAAAAATTGTTTTGCAGTATCTGTAGTTGACGCTCCTAAAAAATTTATTGGAGAGAGGGCCTGTAGGTGGCCCTCCGTAAACATTGTTTGTAAAGAGCGCCAGTTGGCCCTCAGAAAAATTGCCTGTTTGCTCAGCGTTTGTGTGTGAAGAGAAGGAGGAGGAGAGGACAGGATACATAAAGAATCTTCATGTTGAGCTGCTTTCCCCCGGTGGAGATTTGAATTCCGGTGAAATCCAGGCTTTATTCATTTTAATAAGCGTCAGCCTGTCAGCGCTGTCAGTTGAGAGGCGTGTACGCTTATCAGTGATGAGGCCACCAACTGCACTGAAGACCCGCTCTGACAACACGCTAGCGGCAGGGCAGGCCAGCACCTCCAAGGCATACAGCGCCAGTTCAGGCCACGTGTCCAGCTTTACAACCCAGTAGTTGTATGGAGCAGAGTGATCACGCAGGACGTTGGTATGGTCAGCTAGGTACTCCCTCACCATCTTTCTGAACAGCTCCCCCCTACTCTGCCTAGACTGGGGACGGGTGACATAGTGTTGCTGGGGTGACATAAAACTGGCAAAGGCCTTGGAGAGTGTTCCCCTGCCAGTGCTTGACAAGCTGCCTGCTCCCCTCCTCTCCCCCCCTAGTTGGCCCGCAGAAATATGTCCTCTGCCGCTAGCGGTGTCAGATGGGAAGGATAGTTTCAGCTTGTGCACCAGGGCCTGTTGATATTGATTCACTCTCATACTCCTTTCCTCTACAGGAATGAGAGTGGAAAAGTTTTGCTTGTACTGGGGGTCCAGGAGGGTGAACACCCAGTAATCGGTGTTGTCAAAAATGCTTCTAACGCAAGGGTCACGGGAAAGGCAGCCTAATATGAAGTTAGCCATGTGCGCCAGAGTCCCAACACCCAAGAATTCCCTCTCCTCAATAGGCTGACTCTCCATTTCCTCCTCCTCCAACTCCTCCTCTTCAGCCCATACACGCTCAACAGATAAGGATTGAGCATTGGTACCCTCTTCAGTCTCGCCGACATTCTCCTCCTCTTCCTCCTCATCCTCCTCCTCCTCCCCCCCTCCTCCAATACACGCTGAGAAACAGACCTGAGGGGAAGCCTCTGACT
Source organism: Rhinella marina (assembly GCA_900303285.1). Taxonomy (NCBI): domain Eukaryota; kingdom Metazoa; phylum Chordata; class Amphibia; order Anura; family Bufonidae; genus Rhinella; species Rhinella marina. The sequence goes on along the minus strand of ONZH01003792.1, from coordinate 31,559 downwards.
TCATGCTGAGCAGTGAGTTTTTCAGCAGACAGACAAAGCAGCAGGATGGTGACGCTGATAATGGCGGCATCTCCGCTGACCATCTGTGTTGACTCCTCAAAGTGGCTTAACACCTGACAGATATCAGACATCCACGTCCACTCCTCATTGTAGACTTGAGAAAGCTGACTAACCTGACTACCAGTTCTCGTGGAAGTTATCATCTGGCAGTCTATAATCGCTCTGCGCTGCTGTTAAACCCTGGCTAACATGTGTAATGTGGAATTCCATCGCGTGGGCACGTCGCACACCAGTCGGTGAGCTGTCAGTTGTAAGCGCCGTTGCACTACCCTGAGAGTGTCAGCATCTGTGGTTGACTTGCGGAAATGCGCACAGATGCGTCGCACCTTAGTGAGCAAATCAGACAAATTGGGGTAGGTCTTGAGGAACCGCTGAACCACAAGATTAAACACGTGGGCCAGGCATGGCACATGTGTGAGTCTGCCAAGTTGCAGAGCCGCCACCAGGTTACGCCCGTTGTCACACACAACCATGCCTGATTTGAGGTTCAGCTGCGCCAGCCAAAGATCGGTCTGCGCCGTGATGCCCTGTAACAGCTCTTGGGCGGTGTGCCTCTTGTCACCTAAGCTCAGCAGTTTCAGCACTGCCTGTTGGCGCTTACCCACGGCAGTGCTGCTGCGCCTAGAGCTACCGACTGAAGGCGCCGTGATTACGGATGGTAATTGAGAGTAGTAGGAGGAGGAGGAGGAGGAGGGGTTGGAGGAAGAGGCATAATAAGTCTGAGAAACCATGACCGAGTTAGGCCCCCGCAATCCTCGGTGTGGTCAGTACATGAGCGGCCCCAGAGTTAGATTTGGTCCCAGCCTCCACCAAGTTAACCCAATGTGCAATCAGGGAGATATAGTGTCCCTGCCCGCCAGCACTTGTCCACGTGTCCGTGGTTAGGTGGACCTTCTCAGTAACCGCGTTGGTCAGGGCACGGATGATGTTCTCTGACACGTGCTGGTGTAGGGCTAGGATGGCACATCAGGAAAAATAGTGGCGGCTGGGGACCAAGTATGGAGGGACAGCCACCGCCACCAGGTTGCAGAAAGCCTCAGTCTCTACCAGTCTATAGCGCAGCATCTCCAGGCTCAGCAGTTTGGAGATGTGGACGTTTAGGGCTTGTGCATGTGGGTGGCTGGAATTGTATTTGCGCTTGCACTCCAATGTCTGATGCAAAGACAGCTGAACGCTGGGACACATTGGTGGAAGGTGTGGAGGATTGTGGAGGTGAAGGGGTGGTTGTAGGGCGGGAGGTGCTCGTTCCAGGGTCCTGGGCGGGGGGTTGACTCGCAGAGCCAGCATGTGACACAGGGGAAGGAGCAGTGGTGTGACCCGCAGGAGGTGAACGGCCTTGGTTCCATTGAGTCGTGTGTTTAGCACTCATATGCCTGTGCATGCTGGTAGTGGTGAGGCTGGTAGAGGTGGCTCCCCTGCTGATCCTGGTGTGGCACAGGTTGCACACCACAGTCCGTCAGTCATCGTCACTTTCTTTAAAGAACCTCCAGACTTGCGAACATCTAGGAATCGGCACGGGAGCTTCACTCCGTGAAACAGTTGCTGATCTACTTCCTCTGGCCCTGCTTCTCCCTCTGGCCATCCCACTGCCTCCTCCAACCTGTTGGGGTGCTGCACTTGCCTCCCCCTCAGAAGCACTGTCTTGACTAGACTTTCCAACCTAGCTCGGGTCAGTCACCTCATCATCCACCAGCTCTTCCTCCGATTCCTCACTCTGCTCCCCCCTCGGACTTACTGCCCTGACAACAACGTCACAGTCTGACAACCATGTCTCATCATCATCATCCGACACCTCTTGACACACTACTTGCACTAAGTCCACACTCTCATGACCCACAGACTGCAAAAGTTTGAAATTTTGGGCATCGGGACAGAGCAACTGCTCCGGTTGCTGCTGAGCAGTGGTTTGTGACTCTGGGAAGGGTCCTGAAAAGAGTTCCTGGGAGTATGCCGGATCCGAATCCATATTTTCCATGGGGGGTCCAGGCTGGGGGTAATGAGGTTGAGCTGTAGGAGCCAGAGGTCTACTCCCTTGGCTAGCGTGGGTGGACTGCGTGGAAGACTGGGTGGTGGATAAATTGCTGGACACATTATCCGCTATCCACATCATCACCTGTTCGCACTGTTGTGATTTCAATAGTGCTGTACCACGTGACCCTGTAAGTTGCGAGATGAAGCTAGGGAGCGAACCTCTGTGGCATTCCACTGCTCCCTCATCAGCAGGTACTGTGTCACCCTGCCCATGACCACGGCCTCTGCCCCCACTACATCACTTGGACGCCCACGTCATCGTCTTCGACCCTTAGCCCTTGGGTTCAACATTTTGTATATTCACTAAACTGTCGAATTAATATCTGAGGCCAAAACCGTTTTCAGTAGACTGTAGAATTACTATCTGAGGCCAAAAACGTATTCTCTAGACTGCGGCTAGTGTACCGCACACCACACAATTTTTCACTGGACTGTATTAAATTATTCTGAGAGAAAAAATGTATTCTCTAGACTGCTGCTAGTGTACCGCACAACACAGAATATTTCACTGGACTGTATTAAATGGATCTGAGAGAAAAAACGTATTCTCTAGACTGAGGCTAGTGTACCGCACACCATACAATTTTTCACTGGACTGTAGTATATATAAGTGAGAGAAAAAACATTTTCTAGACTGCGGCTACTGTACCGCACACCACAGAATTGTTCACTGGACTGTAGTCACCGCCATGCTGTGTTAAATTAATGGGTGGTTCCGCTGCTATCTTAGTCTAACCAAGCCACTCTGGGGTTGTCCGCCATGCTGCAAACTGCAATCTCAGTCTTAACAAGTCATCCTGGGGTTCACCCCCATGCTGTAAACCGCAATCTCAGTCAAACTTTGTAATTTAGGGGTTCACCACCAAGGTGTGCTAGACTACAATTTTAGCGGGTTCACCTGCAATCTCAGTCACAGACTGTCATTCAGGGGTGCACCACCATGATTTTTTAAACCATTTGTTTCTGAGGGTCACCTCCAGGCTCTCACCCACGATTTTTTGGAGGCTCGCCACTACACTGTCGGCCAAAATTGTCTTGAGGGTCACCGGTGGCCTCTCCCCCACAACTTCAAGGAGGGTTACTACCAGGCCCTGGCACACAAACATTGTCTTGAGGGGCACTAAAAGGCGTCCTAGCCCGTCTGGAATTAGGAAAGCTGGGCACTGTGCTTGGAGGTCTTTGTGTCTGCGGTGGACAGGGTGGGTGGGTGTTGGGTGCGTGTTTGCCCGTCTGGGATGGGGAAAGCTGGGCACTGTGCTGGGAGAACTTTGTGTACGCTGTGGACTACTGGGTGGGTGCAGGGAGGGAGACGCTTATGCCTGCGTCCTGGGGCGGGGGATAGGACAGCAGTGCCAGCATGGGCAGTGGTTTCACCTGCAGGCGGTGATGGACCTTCGTTGCACCTAGTTGAGTGCTTTACTAGCATGTGATGGGCATGTGCCTTGCCCATCTTGGTCTGGGTCAGCACTAGGTCCAGCCAATAATAGAACAGTCCTATCCTAATTTTTTTTTGGGGGGGGACAAGGTGACTAAAAAAATGCCTAATCGTGTGGTTTTTATTTATTTATTTTTTCTGTTATGGCTTTGACCGCATAGGAGATATTTTTTAATATTTAAATTTTTGGGACGTGGAGATACCTAATATGTTTATTTATTGTTTATATATTTTATATGTAAAATTGGGAAGGGGGAATTTAAACTTGTTTTGGAGTATTTTGGTGTTTGTTTGTTTTTTTAAATTTTATTTTTTTTTACTTTTATTTCCTATTAGCCCCCTTAGGTGCTAGAACCCTTGTCCTGTGCACCCTAATAGAGCTCTATTAGGGTCCATAGGACTTACACTCTCCCTGCTGCCCTATGCTTTGTGCATAGGGCAGCAGGGAGCTTACCATGGAAGCCAGGACTTCAGTAGCGTCCTGGTTGCCATGGTAACCGATCGGAGCCCCGCGATTACACTGCTGGGGCTCCGATCAGAATCTCCACTGCCACCAATGGAGAGGGGAAGAGGGGGGGTGCCTGTGGCCACTGCCACCTATGATTTAATACTAGGGCGTTGGGGGGGGCACCTGAGTGGTTAACTGCAGTGTATCGCAGCTCCCTTTCTGACACGTCGGGTGCTCCCCTCCTCCACCCTCCTCTTCTCATTGGTGGCAGCGGCAGCACAGGGGGAGACTTCCTTCTCCCTTGTGCTGCTGAGGGAACATGGAGCGCGCTGAGAGCAGCGCGCACCATGTTCTCTGATACTAGGCTGCGCAGTAGCGCAGCCTAGTATCGGTAACAGGCAAATCCCGTTATCGTATCGATACCGGGAAAAAAGTATCGACTGGGTATCGAGAATTCGATACCTGGTGCAACCCTAGTCAGCACAATTGTCTTGAGGGTCAGCACCAGGCTGTTGCCCAGAATTTGGCGTAATGGTACAATTAGGCAGCCTCAGAGGCATCCATGCATGCTGCCCCTGCTGTTTCCTGTCCATTTCCGTGGTGTTTCCATCATTTTCTGAGGTTTCCAGGTTTTCACGCAACCTTCACTTTGCAGAGCTTTGGTCCCCTGCAAAAAATGCTCGAGTCTCCAATTGACTTCAATGGAGTTCGTTATTCGAAACGAGCACCCGAGCATCCGGAAAAATTTGACTCGAATAACGAGCACCCGAGCATTTTAGTGCTCGCTCATCTCTAGTGCCTAACAATATTTAAATTATTCAAGTTTACGTTTTTTTTATTTAAAACTTGAAATTGGCCCTCAATCCCATATGATGGCTATTATAATAACTGTTCAATAGCAGTAAAGCTTAAAGGGAATCTGTCATCACATAAGTGTAACTAAAGCCATCTGCCTCGCTAGATCTGCGCTTGTCACCAATTAATGCCATTTGCTGCTTCTCAGTATGTACTTAAAATTCAAAGAAAATATGTATTTTTATGTCATGTAAGTTAGCCTCTTGGTGCAGTGAGGGCATTGCGGTTACACCTCATTGCACACAGAGAAAACTGAGCAGAGCCTCTGAGTGCAACAAGCTGCAGTGGCAACGCCCTCGCTGTACCAGGAGGCTAATGTACATAACATAAAAATACTTTTTTTCTGAATTATAAGTACATATTGAGAAGCAGCATTAGAAAGTGGTGACAAGTGCAGAGGCATATGGCTTTTACTGGGCACTTACCTAGTACTGCTAATGAAAAGACAATCCAACATTGTGTACATTGTGTGTGTAGAAACATACATACCTATGTTGTTTTTTTAATGAAATCTATAAGGCAATGGTAACTGCTGGGGTAATATTTTTAATGCAATGTATGTATTTTTTGCTGAAACATATATTCTTGAAATAATATTTTATTTAAAATTAGCAGGATGACCCAACTTTGCACGAGTATATTTCCACTGTGTCGCTAAAAGATATCAACATTATCCCCCATAACAGTGACCTCTACAACACTCCGCCCCATAACAGTGAACTCCACAGCCCCCCCTTTAACACTGACCGCCCACAGTGACCTGCCTCCTTAAAATGTGACCTCCACAGCAGCCCACCCCCTAAACTTTGACCTTCACAGCAGCCCGCCCCTTTAACAGTGACCTCCACAACACCCCACCTGCCCCCTAACAAGGTCCTGCATAGCAACCCACTCCCCTTAACAGTGAACCTCCACAGCAATCTATCCCTTAACAATGACCTCCACAGCACCCTGCCCTCTTAACTGTGACCTCCACAGCAGCCTACCCCTTAATAGTGACCCCCTCACACCACTCCGCCCCTTTAACAGTGGCCTCTACAGCACCCACCCCCTTCACATTGACCTCCACAGCACTACACCCTACAGCCTCCCACCCATTAACACCAACCCCCACAGTGCCCTGCCTCCTTAAAATGTGACCTCTACAGGAGCCCACCCCCTTAACTTTGACCTTCACAACAGCCCGCTCCTTTAACATTGACCTCCACAAAACCCCACCTTCCCCTCTAACAAAGACCTCTACTCAATCATAATCATATTAACTCACACATAAGCTGTTATACTAAGAATGCCCTTTGTTGTCTATAGCAACCAATCAGAGCTCATATTAATGACCTGTAGCAAAATAGAAGCTGAGCTGTGATTGGTTGCTATATGCAACCTAATGAATATCTAGGCTAACTGCCAACAGACAATGGCTCCTGTAGTTTGGTGGTTAGGTTACTAAGTGTATTTTCTGGCAAATAATTGGAAAGTGCGGGTTGAAAATTTCCACTCAAAACATAGTCTCTGACGTTTCCCGAGTCACAGGAGGCAGCTGTGCAAAATTCCGTGATTGTAAATGCGACGGTGCGGATTCCTTTAGTGGACATACATACATACACACATACACTCAGCTTTATATATTAGATGCACTGTCTGTCTTCTGCAGCTTTTATGTGTCACAGTATATAGCAGGTTGCAACATTTTGTTCGTAGGGAATGATATTCACAGAGTTCTCATCTGACAGCTTGATCTCCAGCCCCTCTCCATTCCTGAATGACCTTCTAAGCTGAGTTATGACTAAATCAGTCGCATAAAGGCGACTGTCGGGAAGGAAGGGTTCCTTCCCGCCAATAACCTGCTGGAAAGCAGAGGAGAACCCGATCTCCTCTATAGCATGGGGAGGAGCCATTGTTATGCCATCGCTTGTCCCCATGCTATCCAGTTATTTGCCAGCAATGTTTGCTTGTTCATTGGGTAATCTGCAGCAGTATTACACGGCAAGATATTCACTAACGAGCATTACCACGAACGCTTGTTAGCGATCACCTGGCAGAATATTTACCTGTGTAAAACAGGCTTAACAGTGCAAAAGTTATTGATAGCACCCTACTAAAAAGCACATGCATTTACTTACAAAATGTCTGTGTCTTTAAAGGTCATTTGTGAAGAAACCCATAAGATATACACCTTAGGCCTGTTTCACACGAACGTTGTGTTTTGCGGTCCGCAAATTGCGGATCCGCAAAAAAAACGGATGGCGTCCGTATGGCATCCGTATTTTTTGCGGATCCACTGTAACATTGCCTATCCTTGTCCGCAAAACGGACAAGAATAGGACATGCTCTACTTTTTTTTGCGGGCCACGGAACGGAGCAACGGATGCGGACAGCACACGGTGTGCTGCCCGCATTTTTTGCGGGCCCATAGAAATGAATGGGTCCGCATTTTTCATGTGAAAAATGCGGATCGGAGCCCGCAAAAAATGCTGTCGTGTGAAAGAGGCCTTACTGAAAAAATAATTTCCACCTACAAGTAGGATTTTCTTCTGCTCTTATCTTCTGAATCTTTTTGGGTTATAATTGTGATAGAGCCTTGACCTTTCTGAGCATCCTCTGGTAATTTTGTGGAGGATTTCCACTCTAGTCCTAACAGAAAACCATCACAAAATGAATGACGCTGTTGGAGCTTTTTGGACGTATTCAGTAAAAATTGAGCAACACATTGATACATATGCTACAATACATTGTCTATATTTTTTTTCATTCATAAAATGATACATCTACATGGACTTTGTATGTTCTCCCCATGTTTGTGTGGGTTTCCTTTGAGTACTCTGGTTTCTTCCCACACTCCAAAGACAACAAATACACGAATAGAAAACTCAGTGTCTCAAAACATACATCTTGTCTAATACAGTTTCCGCTCTGCTCCGGCCCGCTACCCATCTTGTCGGCAGACAGGGGACCTGCTCACATGCTGGCCATTTCAGATCCCCTGTCTAGTGGTATATCCTGTTATTCTTTAAATAGAATTCTGTGCCATCTGGCCTTTCTCTTCCATGGGGCCTTGTGTTCCATGCTGAAGTCACTTACGTCCCATGGAACGCACATGGTCACGTGACACGTCTCCTATATCTACATGCCTGCTCTGTTATGGCATTAGGTGCCATTTTCAACTGGCTAATCTAGCATTCCACTTACACTGCACCTGCCTGTCATACTGAGGTTCCTTTACTACCCTACTCTACTTGAGGCAGAGGTGAGTACCTGGAATCCTATGTGGCACTAAGTTTGGTATTTATATTGAACACTAGACAGGTTCTCACAAATAGCACTAATTATGGAAATACCGGAGTTTGTACCATCATATACTATAATACAAGAGCACGGTGGTACAGAGACTCTTCAAGGAGTGTTATTTCTTTTGGGCGATTTTTATTCCTTAAAATGTACTATGCAGACACGGGGTTGTACCTTGAAGTATGTTCCATCTTCATCAGTCTCCCATAGGACTGTGTTTTGTTATAATCAGATTCATTGGTTTATATCGGGCTATCAATAGAAACTGTATTCGACAAGATGTATGTTTTGAGACACTATGAGTTTTCTATTCATGTATTTGTTGTCCATATATGTATTTGGATCCTGCACAAGAGGTCATTGCATATCTGACGTTGTTATTTTATTTTCCTATGGCTAGTGTCTGTTGAAGGCCTGCATGCCGAAATGTTACATGATTTATGCTGCATATTCAATAAATCTACTTTTTTAAAAAGCGAAAATGGAATTGCTGTAGCTCCGTACTTGGTCATAATTAGAGATGAGCGAGTAGTGTTCGATCGAGCCGGTATTCGATCGAATACTACGCTATTCGGCATACTCGATTTCGATCGAGTATAACGGCGATGGCGCACTTAGAATTCGTTTCCCCTCCCACCTTCCCTGGCGCTCTTTTTCCACCAATCACCATGCAGGGGGGGTATGACAGGCCCGCGGAGCACGCTGGCAGCGCGAAAACGGCGTCTACATGGATTGGCTGGAAAAACCACGTGACCTCGAATCATAAAAACTCAGCTCTTCCTGCTCGTTCGCATATGCTGCGTGAACTTAGTCAGGGACAGAGGCTGGAGAAGGGAGAGATAGGTTTTAGCTGTTGGACAGGCAGGAGCGTGATTAAAAGCCCTTATCAGGGCTACTATAGTGCAGTACAGTGATAGCTTTACTACCATATACACTCTGCAGAGAACGGCTGCTGTATTCAGGGATAGCTGCTGGAGTAGGGACAGAGAGAGGCATTAGTGGTGTATTAGGTGCTCTGCTACATACCAAACTATATTTGGCACTACTGTTCTGCGTTCTTTTTGGCTGCAAAACCCTGTTATATACCTAGTGTGTATATGCACCATCTGATCTTCTGGCAGTATACGGCTGTGTACATTTTTTTTTTTTAAATACAGTTTCTTTGGCTCTAGTGTTCTGGGTTCTGTGTGCCTGCAATACCCTTTTTGTATACCAGGTTTAAATACCCACCGTCTGACCTGTTAGTACACGGCTGTGTACCTAGAAATATAAAAAAAAAGGCATTTTATTTGGCACCTGTACTGTGCGTTCTGCGTGCCTGCAAAAATCTTGTATATAAGTGGTGTTAATACACACCTTCTGACCTGTTAGTACACGGCTGTGTACATAGAAATATTAAAAAAAGGCATTTTATTTGGCACCTGTACTGTGCGTTCCGTGTGCTTACAAAAATCTTTTATATACGTGGTGTTAATACACACCGTCTGACCTGTTAGTACAAGGCTGTGTACCTAGAAATATTTAAAAAAAGGCCTTTTATTTGGCACCTGTACTGTGCGTTCTGCGTGCTTGCAAAATTATTTTATATACGTGGTGTTAATACACACCATCTGACCTGTTAGTACACGGCTGTGTACCTAGAAATATTAAAAAAAGGCATTTTATTTGGCACCTGTACTGTGCGTTCTGCGTGCTTGCAAAAATCTTGTATATACGTGGTGTTAATACACACCGTCTGACCTGTTAGTACACGGCTGTGTACCTAGAAATATAAAAAAAAAGGCATTTTATTTGGCACCTGTACTGTGCGTTCTGCGTGCTTGCAAAAATCTTGTATATACGTGGTGTTAATACACACCGTCTGACCTGTTAGTACAAGGCTGTGTACCTAGAAATATTAAAAAAAGGCCTTTTATTTGGCACCTGTACTGTGCGTTCTGCGTGCTTGCAAAATTATTTTATATACGTGGTGTTAATACACACCGTCTGACCTGTTAGTACACGGCTGTGTACCTAGAAATATTTAAAAAAAAGGCCTTTTATTTGGCACCTGTACTGTGCGTTCTGCGTGCTTGCAAAATTATTTTATATACGTGGTGTTAATACACACCGTCTGACCTGTTAGTACACGGCTGTGTACCTAGAAATATTAAAAAAAAGGCATTTTATTTGGCACCTGTACTGTGCGTTCCGCGTGCTTGCAAAAATCTTTTATATACGTGGTGTTAATACACACCGTCTGACCTGTTAGTACAAGGCTGTGTACCTAGAAATATTTAAAAAAAGGCCTTTTATTTGGCACCTGTACTGTGCGTTCTGCGTGCTTGCAAAATTATTTTATATACGTGGTGTTAATACACACCATCTGACCTGTTAGTACACGGCTGTGTACCTAGAAATATTAAAAAAAGGCCTTTTATTTGGCACCTGTACTGTGCGTTCTGCGTGCTTGCAAAATTATTTTATATACGTGGTGTTAATACACACCGTCTGACCTGTTAGTACACGGCTGTGTACCTAGAAATATTTAAAAAAAGGCCTTTTATTTGGCACCTGTACTGTGCGTTCTGCGTGCTTGCAAAATTATTTTATATACGTGGTGTTAATACACACCGTCTGACCTGTTAGTACACGGCTGTGTACCTAGAAATATTAAAAAAAAGGCATTTTATTTGGCACCTGTACTGTGCGTTCCGCGTGCTTGCAAAAATCTTTTATATACGTGGTGTTAATACACACCGTCTGACCTGTTAGTACAAGGCTGTGTACCTAGAAATATTTAAAAAAAGGCCTTTTATTTGGCACCTGTACTGTGCGTTCTGCGTGCTTGCAAAATTATTTTATATACGTGGTGTTAATACACACCATCTGACCTGTTAGTACACGGCTGTGTACCTAGAAATATTAAAAAAAAGGCATTTTATTTGGCACCTGTACTGTGCGTTCTACGTGCTTGCAAAAATCTTGTATATACGTGGTGTTAATACACACCGTCTGACCTGTTAGTACACGGCTGTGTACCTAGAAATATTAAAAAAAGGCATTTTATTTGGCACCTGTACTGTGCGTTCTGCGTGCTTGCAAAAATCTTGTATATACGTGGTGTTAATACACACCGTCTGACCTGTTAGTACAAGGCTGTGTACCTAGAAATATTAAAAAAAGGCCTTTTATTTGGCACCTGTACTGTGCGTTCTGCGTGCTTGCAAAATTATTTTATATACGTGGTGTTAATACACACCGTCTGACCTGTTAGTACACGGCTGTGTACCTAGAAATATTTAAAAAAAAGGCCTTTTATTTGGCACCTGTACTGTGCGTTCTGCGTGCTTGCAAAATTATTTTATATACGTGGTGTTAATACACACCGTCTGACCTGTTAGTACACGGCTGTGTACCTAGAAATATTAAAAAAAAGGCATTTTATTTGGCACCTGTACTGTGCGTTCTACGTGCCTGCAAAAATCTTGTATATACGTGGTGTTAATACACACCGTCTGACCTGTTAGTACAAGGCTGTGTACCTAGAAATATTTAAAAAAAAGGCATTTTATTTGGCACCTGTACTATGCGTTCTGCGTGCTTGCAAAATTATTTTATATACGTGGTGTTAATACACACCGTCTGACCTGTTAGTACACGGCTGTGTACCTAGAAATATTAAAAAAAAGGCATTTTATTTGGCACCTGTACTGTGCGTTCTGCGTGCTTGCAAAAATCTTGTATATACGTGGTGTTAATACACACCGTCTGACCTGTTAGTACAAGGCTGTGTACCTAGAAATATAAAAAAAAAGGCATTTTATTTGGCACCTGTACTGTGCGTTCTGCGTGCTTGCAAAATTATTTTATATACGTGGTGTTAATACACACCATCTGACCTGTTAGTACACGGCTGTGTACCTAGAAATATTAAAAAAAGGCATTTTATTTGGCACCTGTACTGTGCGTTCTGCGTGCTTGCAAAAATCTTGTATATACGTGGTGTTAATACACACCGTCTGACCTGTTAGTACACGGCTGTGTACCTAGAAATATTAAAAAAAAGGCCTTTTATTTGGCACCTGTACTGTGCGTTCTGCGTGCTTGCAAAATTATTTTATATACGTGGTGTTAATACACACCGTCTGACCTGTTAGTACACGGCTGTGTACCTAGAAATATTTAAAAAAAGGCATTTTATTTGGCACCTGTACTGTGCGTTCTGCGTGCTTGCAAAAATCTTGTATATACGTGGTGTTAATACACACCGTCTGACCTGTTAGTACAAGGCTGTGTACCTAGAAATATTAAAAAAAAGGCCTTTTATTTGGCACCTGTACTGTGCGTTCTGCGTGCTTGCAAAATTATTTTATATACGTGGTGTTAATACACACCGTCTGACCTGTTAGTACACGGCTGTGTACCTAGAAATATTAAAAAAAAGGCCTTTTATTTGGCACCTGTACTGTGCGTTCTGCGTGCTTGCAAAATTATTTTATATACGTGGTGTTAATACACACCGTCTGACCTGTTAGTACACGGCTGTGTACCTAGAAATATTTAAAAAAAAGGCATTTTATTTGGCACCTGTACTGTGCGTTCTGCGTGCCTGCAAAAATCTTGTATATACGTGGTGTTAATACACACCGTCTGACCTGTTAGTACAAGGCTGTGTACCTAGAAATATTAAAAAAAAGGCATTTTATTTGGCACCTGTACTGTGCGTTCTGCGTGCTTGCAAAATTATTTTATATACGTGGTGTTAATACACACCGTCTGACCTGTTAGTACACGGCTGTGTACCTAGAAATATTAAAAAAAAAGGCATTTTATTTGGCACCTGTACTGTGCGTTCTGCGTGCCTGCAAAAATCTTGTATATACGTGGTGTTAATACACACCGTCTGACCTGTTAGTACAAGGCTGTGTACCTAGAAATATTTAAAAAAAAGGCATTTTATTTGGCACCTGTACTGTGCGTTCTGCGTGCTTGCAAAATTATTTTATATACGTGGTGTTAATACACACCGTCTGACCTGTTAGTACACGGCTGTGTACCTAGAAATATTAAAAAAAGGCATTTTATTTGGCACCTGTACTGTGCGTTCTGCGTGCTTGCAAAAATCTTGTATATACGTGGTGTTAATACACACCGTCTGACCTGTTAGTACAAGGCTGTGTACCTAGAAATATTAAAAAAAGGCCTTTTATTTGGCACCTGTACTGTGCGTTCTGCGTGCTTGCAAAATTATTTTATATACGTGGTGTTAATACACACCGTCTGACCTGTTAGTACACGGCTGTGTACCTAGAAATATTTAAAAAAAAGGCCTTTTATTTGGCACCTGTACTGTGCGTTCTGCGTGCTTGCAAAAATCTTGTATATACGTGGTGTTAATACACACCGTCTGACCTGTTAGTACACGGCTGTGTACCTAGAAATATTTAAAAAAAAGCCTTTTATTTGGCACCTGTACTGTGCGTTCTGCGTGCTTGCAAAATTATTTTATATACGTGGTGTTAATACACACCGTCTGACCTGTTAGTACACGGCTGTGTACCTAGAAATATAAAAAAAAGGCATTTTATTTGGCACCTGTACTGTGCGTTCTGCGTGCTTGCAAAAATCTTTTATATACGTGGTGTTAATACACACCGTCTGACCTGTTAGTACATGGCTGTGTACGCCAAATATTGTAACAAAAAAAAAAATGCGGAGGGCTAGCGAAATCGGACGTGGACGTGGACGAGGACGGGGGCGCGGAAATGCTGTTGGGGGCCTTGTTGAAGACAGTGGGGATACAATGCGTGCTGGTGAGGGGCAGCCAGGATTCCGCTCATCCAGAATCCCTGCCTTTATGGGACAGTTAAGCAGGGGGTGGGTTACACCGCTGTTGAGGCCTGAGCAGTGTGAACAGGTGGTGCAATGGATAGCCGATAGCGCTTCCACACAGTTGTCCACCAGCCAGTCATCCACACAGTCTCACTCTGACCCTCCTTCCTCCACACCTGGCCAACAGAGTCAACCCACCCTTGACCCCTCCCAGGAGCTCTTTTCGGGTCCTTTTTCAGATGTGCCGGAAGAATCCCTGGAGCTACCAGAGGAATTTGTTTGTAGTGATGCCCAACCACTTGAGTATTCGCCATCTCCTGCTGATGTGGACCCTGAACCAGCATCTGTTATCATGAGCGATGATGATGATGAGACGCAGTTGCCATCAAGGGAGGCTGTTGGAATGTCCAGTGGGCAGGAGGAGGAGCAGAGTGAGGAAGTGGAAGAGGAGGTGGTGGATGACGAAATGACCGACCCCACTTGGCCAGGGGTGATGTCCAGCGGGGAAAGCAGTGGAGAGGTGGTGGTCTGCGCAGCACCGAAAAAGGCAGCAAGAGGCAGAGGGATGTCCAGAGGCAGAGGGATGTCCAGGCAGGGGTCCAGAGGGGATGTCCACAGGCAGAGGGATGTCCAGAGGCAGAGGACAGTCCAGACAGAGAAGTGAGGCCACAGCCAGCAGGGCCGAAGCTGTTCCCGGCAGCAGGCAGTCGCGCGAAGCTCCCCCATCGAGGCCTCGTACTTCTGTGGTGTGGAGATTTTTTAATGTTTGTGCGGATGACAAACTGAGCGCGGTTTGCACACTCTGCCACTCAAAACTGAGTAGGGGCTCTGAGAAGAGCAATATGACAACCTCAGGCATGCGGCGTCACTTGGAAGTCAAGCACTGGGCTGAGTGGGAGAGAGCAAACGCAATACAACCTGCGCAAGGTCTTCCTGCCACTGCCTCTTCCCCTTTGTTGTGTGCTGCCACTGCGGTCCAGACCTCCAGCCAGGACACCTCCACATCTGCCTCTGCCTCGGCTACTTTGGGGCCTTCTCCTTCAGCCTCCCCTTCCCCCGCATCTTCGCCTGCACCTTCACACTCCTCGTCCCATCAACTGTCCATCTCGCAGGCGTTCGACCGCAGGCGGAAGTACGCCTCGAGTCACCCCCAAGCCCAAGCCTTAAACTGCCACATCTCCAAACTGCTGGCCCTGGAGATGTTGCCGTTTAGGCTTGTGGAGACGCAGGCCTTCCGCGACCTGATGGCGGCTGCCGCACCTCGCTATTCCGTCCCCAGCCGCCACTACTTTTCCCGGAGTGCCGTCCCCGCCCTGCACCAGCACGTGTCGCGTAACATCAGGCGGGCCCTGAGGTACGCAGTCAGCGCAAAGGTCCACTTGACCACCGACTCGTGGACAAGCGCTTGCGGCCAGGGACGATACATCTCTTTGACGGCACACTGGGTGAATGTTGTGGAAGCGGGGACGGGGTCGCAAACAGAGACGGCCTACCTACCACCCCCGCCCAAGATTGCCAGCACGGGTTCTGATAAACCCCCCTCCTCTTCCTCCTCCTCCTCCTCCTCCTCTGCCTTAACATCGCCCTCAGCCGCTAGCTGGAAGCGTTGCAGCACTGGCGCGGGGAGACGTCAGCAGGCGGTGCTTAAGCTCATCAGCTTGGGCGACAGGAAGCACAGCGCCCCAGAGGTGAGGGACGCCATATTGCAGCAGACGGAGATGTGGCTGTCGCCGCTGCAGCTAGGACCAGGCATGGTCGTGTGCGATAACGGCCGTAACCTGGTGGCGGCTCTGGAGCTTGCCGAACTCAATCACGTACCATGCCTGGCCCACGTTTTTAATCTGGTAGTCCAAAAATTTCTAAAGACTTACCCCAACCTGGCAGAGCTACTGGTGAAAGTGCGGCGCTTGTGCGCTCACTTTCGGAAGTCAACTGTAGCTGCTGCTAGCTTAAAAAAACTCCAGCAACGCCTCCATTTGCCTGAACATCGGCTGTTGTGCGACCTGCCGACTCGCTGGAATTCCACCTATTCCATGTTGGCCAGGGTGTGTGAGCAGCAGAGAGCATTGATGGAGTACCAGATTATGAATCCACGCGTGCCTCCAACTCAGCTCCCTCAGTTTGCCAACCACGAGTGGCCATGGATGGCAGACATATGCGATGTACTGCGTATCTTTGAGGAGTCCACCAAGAAGGTCAGCAGCGAGGACGCTATAGTGAGCGTAACCATCCCGCTCCTATGCGTCCTTAAAGAATCGCTCATCGCAATAAGGGAGAACGCATTGCACGCAGAGGAGACGGGGGTAGGAGGAGACGCAACGGAGCTACACAGTCAGACCACACTTTTGTCTGCTTCTCGGTGGCAGTTGCAGGAGGAGGAGGAGGATGAGGAGGAGGAGGACGACGTGGAGGTGGCTGTGGAAGAGGAGGCGGATGCTGGCGGCGAGGGTAGCAGTCAGGCTGTGTGCGTCCCATTGGTTCAGCGCGGATGGGGCGGAGAGGAGGCGGAAGAGGAAGAGGAGGAAATGGCAAGTGATCCTTCTGGTGGGGGCAGTGACGTCATGCCTATTCAGAGTCTGGCACACATGGCTGACTTCATGCTGGGCTGCTTTTCCCGGGACACACGTGTTGTCCGGATAGTGGAGAACAAACTGTACTGGGTCTTCGCACTCCTGGACCCCCGGTATAAAGATAACGTCTCCTCTTTTATTCCGGTAGAGGAGAGGACGAATCGATTGCTGGAATACCAGAGGGAACTCGTGCAGAACATGATGGAGATTTTCCCACCCACCATCGCTGGCGGCAGAGAGGAGAGGGTCTCCCAGAGTCCCACAACATCGATCAGGCCCACAGCCACCAGGGGAACACTCTCCAAGGTGTGGGACACGTTCATGGCACCCCCTCGTGCAACTTCCATCACTGCGGGGCCCGCTATCAGCAGGAGGGACAAGTATCGGCGGATGTTGCGGGAGTACCTGGCAGACCGTACCCCTGTCCTCCCCGATCCCTCGGCGTCCTACACTTACTGGGTCTCCAAGTTGGACACGTGGCTGGAACTGTCCCTGTACGCCTTGGAGGTGCTTGCCTGCCCTGCCGCCAGCGTGCTATCAGAAAGGGTGTTCAGCGCAGCCGGGGGCATTATAACCGATAAGCGCAGCCGCCTGTCAACCGACAGTGCCGACAGGCTGACGCTAATCAAAATGAACAGCAAGTGGATTGACCCGGACTTTGCTTCTCCAACAGTGGAAAGCAGCCAAAAGTGAAGTGCCATCTGTATGAAGTGCCATTTCCTCCTCCACCTCCTCCTCCTCCTCCTTAACCGCCGTAGAATTGCTCCGTAAAAAAAAAAAATATATATATTTATGGCTCACCTCTTGGGCCTACAAACAATTTTTCTCATGGCTCACCTCTTGGGCCTACAAACAATTTTTAAGAGGTCTCACCTCTTGGGCCTACAAACAATTTTTAAGAGGTCTCACCTCTTTGGCCTCCACATAATTTTTAAGAGGTCTCACCTCTTGGGCCTACAAACAATTTTTCTCATGGCTCACCTCTTGGGCCTACAAACAATTTTTAAGAGGTCTCACCTCTTGGGCCTACAAACAATTTTTATTATGGCTCACCTCTTGGGCCTTAATACAATTGTTAAGAGGTCTCACCTCTTGGGCCTACAAACAATTTTTAAGAGGTCTCACCTCTTTGGCCTCCACATAATTTTAAGAGGTCTCACCTCTTGGGCCTACAAACAATTTTTAAGAGGTCTCACCTCTTGGGCCTACAAACAATTTTTATTATGGCTCACCTCTTGGGCCTTAATACAATTTTTAAGAGGTCTCACCTCTTTGGCCTCCACTTAATTTTTTCGAGGGCTCACCTCTTGGGCCTCCATATAATTTTTTCGAGGGCTCACCTCAAGCTAACTTTGCGCACTCATTAAAATATTTTCACAACAAGGACCTAAGAGCCCTCGATGGGAGAGCTTTATGTGGGGGCCTGTTATAGGGAAGAGATGCGGCCCTGCGGGCTCTAGCCTGCCTTCTCCATGAGCCTCTGGCCAGCCCACGGCCTCTTCCTGCCTTTTGCGGTCCTACGCATCCCTCAACATCCCCACTGCTTTACCTGCTAGACATGACACTGGGCCAGGTCGGGTCACTGACTTCGTCATACTCAACCACCTCCTCTTACACTGCCTCACTTTGCTCCAACAGCCTCCCTTGCTGGCAACTGTGTCTCATCATCGTCCCTAATCATTTTACACTTTAGTGCCCGTTCCACACCACCATCAGCTAGAGATGGAGCTTGCTCCAGTGTTTGGGCATCAGAACAAACAAAATCCTCAGATAGCTCCTGCGATTCTTGCATGGGTGGGAACACTGGGTTGATAACATTGGGCAGGGTGGGAGGAAGGAGGGTCAGAGTGAGGTCCCTGCAGTTTCTGCAGGCTATCGACGAGACTGGACTTTGTGGACTTGACTGGGTGGTGGACAGATTTAACAAATCTAGAAGGAGAAGGAGGGGTTTGCCGAGCTGTCTGTAAGGGTTGCGGAAATCCAGACAGAACCAAGGCCCAAAACTTGGGTGGGGGTAGCAGGTTTGCCCGTCCCCGCCTCCACAACATTCACCCAGTGTGCTGTCAGGGAGATGTAGCATCCCCGGCCTCAAACCAAAGTGTTGGTGGTCAAATGGCCTTTTGCAGTAACCGTGTTACTCGGGCGTGGATGATGTTTTGGGACATGTGCCTGGGCAAGGCAGGGATGGCACAGAGGGAAAAATAGTGATGGCTTGATTGCTTTCCCCCTTGCCTATGCCATCTGTGGTTGTCATAGGCAACGTGATTTTAAGGGGTGCAGAATTTTATCTTCTTTTTTGTCTAGTTTGGCTTGGGGTCCATGGCAATGTAGAGGAAAGAAGGTTTCCTTGTATGGTCTCACTTTACAGAGAGGTTATATTGTCTTTGGAGTGTATTGTTGAGAGGCTGTGATAGTGGCGTAATATTGTGACTTGGGCGCGTTATATGCACCCAGACATGCTTCCCCTGCTGTCCCAGTTGCATTCCAGCAGTGTTGGCATCCTTTTCTGAGGTTTCAGGGTGGACTTGGTGACCTCCAAGTGGTCGAATTGAGATTTCCAAGTGGCGAGCATTTTTTTCCCATAGACTTTAATGGGATTCGATATTCGGTCGAATAGTCGAATATCGCGGTCTATTCGAATCGAATTTCGAACTTTCGAATATTTCACTACTCGCTCATCTCTAGTCATAATGTATTGCTTCCGATGAGGCTCTTTCAAGATGGTGGCGGGAAACACGAGACTACAGTAGTCTCTGCATGCATAAGTAACAGCACATGCATTAATGTATTATATTATGAATCCAAACTTGGGTTTAATGATTGTGGCGCACATCCACAAACCCGGATTCGTAATGTTTAGTGATGATCGAGCACCCCGATGACAGGGTGCTCTGGCCGAACACTAGGTGGTGCTCGAGTGCTCGGCCGAGCACCCGAGTATAATGAAAGTCAATGGGAGAAGACCAGGCACCCCCTGCTCTGCAGAGGGGAGGGTGTCTGGTTGATAGGGAAATGTGAGAAAATGGTGGAAGCACCACAGAAATGGTTAGGGAACAGCATGGGGAGGGTGTCTGGTTCATAGGAAAAGGTCAGAATCACGACTTCTCCTCTTTCACGCCTTTCACTCGTAAAAGTACGCTAATTAACTGAATTTGTACGCATTAGCGTGCAATGCGTAGCATTGGCATACAAATTTGTACGCATTAGCATACAATACGTAGTATTAGCGTACAAATCAACATGGCTATGGCATTACCGTGAATGCTAGCACTCTCCTGCACGTTTATTCGCTGCGTAGCAGCGAACAAACGTGCGGGGAGGAGACTCAAGCATCGCACTCGAGCACACGCGGTGTGCCGAGCATACCTATGCTCGAGCGAATATAGTGCTCAGGCGAGCATGCTCGCTCAATTCTACTAATGTTATTACACTAATGAATGTGCCACTACTTACAGTAACGGCACATAGAGACTACTATAGGCTTGTGTTAGCAGCCAACATCTTGAAAGAGCCTCATCAAGGCAATACATTATAGCCATGTACGGAGCTAGGGATCCGAGTTATATAGCTGGACGAACCTGGTTCACCCATCAGTAATAGGGACCTTAGATAGTGAGCTCTATTGGGAACAATGAATGATGATAATGTCTGTAAAGTCCTGTATAATATGTCCGCGCATGAGTAAAATAAATAAGATAATGTATGAGCCCCAATGATTGTTGAGAAAACTTAATCACAACCAGTGTAAGATTGAAAAACATTACCAGACTGTAAAACAACTAGAAGTGCTCTGCCAAAATCTCACATTTTTATTGCCATATCCAAAGCAGTGATATCCCACTGATTATGGACAGTAATTTATCCTTCTTACTACTGCAGCCAAACACTAGTAGCTAGTGTTGAGAGAATTAAAGTTAAACAAATTGACTTTGATCCAAATTTCAGGAAAAAATTGATTTGCCATGAAGCAGAATTTCCTCACACTTTGTGGTAACCTATTTTTCCTGAAATGTCTGTAAAAAAATCCTCAAAACATACTCACCTCATCAATTTCCTTGCGGAGAGGCCATCATGACCATCTTGATCTTGAAGAAACCACTCAAAATCTTGCGCAGTGACATGATAACATCATCACAATGGCTCTGACATCATCACTGGTAACATCACCAAGCATGAGATTTTGCATGGTTTCTTCAATCAAGATGGCCGCAACAGCCTCTAAGCGAGCAAATGGATAAGGTATGTATTTTTTTAACCCTGATTAACCCCTAAAATGCCTCAAATTTAATGTCAGATGTCAAGATCAGCAATAAACGCGGCATCTGAGGGGTTCAATGATGGGGAGGCAGCACAATCGCAGTTCCCCGTCATTGTGCCCGCTACATACAATTGAATGCAATTAGTGACTAAGTAATTTGTGACAAATTGAATTTCTTTGTGAAATTTGGCAAATCAGCCAACATAAATTTTTGATGACTTCACTAATCTCTACGAAAAGAGATCTCTCTAAAAGTAAAAAAAAAAAAAACATTTTTCATAAGTGTCTAGATACAAATGGTAGACTAAACTTGTGGACTTGGTGACTTTTCCAATAGGAAACAGAAAACCTCAATCCTGGCTAAACTTTGAGGTATTGTATACATGCCACACATACCTTTATACTGCTCAACACTTTTCCATTCTTTTGAAGATGTTATTAGGATTTGAAAGTCGCCTTCTATGTTAGAATAAAGCAGTCATTGACATACTAGTGTACCATGGTGCGCTCATCTAATAAACCAACAAGGTTCACAGTCCAAATCTAGGCACAAAATAGGAACCACCTTCATTTTGTCTATTTGTCCTTCTTGTTTCCAAAAATGAAGGAGGAAAATGCTCGTCAAATATTCTTTCTTGAGTTGGCTACGTTGTTGAAATATAACAGACTCTAATTTAACTAATTGGTATATTAGTATTGGTATTGGTATATTAACTGGTATATGACAATCAATATGGCTTCAATAACAAATCCCACAGGGGTTGTAACTTAGTGTTGATGTTTTTTTTTCTTTTTTAATTCTTTTTATTGGTTTTAGAAAGGAATATAACAAAACACAGCCTCAGCAGAGGCAATACAAAAAACATTGTACAATATACAATCAAGGTAAGGCTTTGTAGTTATAAACCATAAAAATCGTAGCTTCACAGGTGGTGCCAGTATTCGAATGCTCTAAATAGAGCTAATGATCACCGGCATGGTTACGCATACTACCGTAAATCCAGCCCATTGAATTGTACAATCAAATAAAGATAATTGAAAGGCTATTAATACAACTGAAAAAACGCATGAAAATAGGGAAGGGAACAGGAAAGGAAGGAAAGGGTAGGAGGGGAGGAAGAGAAATTGGAATAATCAGAAGCACATTCCATTCCAATAGCAGAAGGTCGTCTGCGTATGCAGCTTGTTTATATTCACACTCTCCAAATATTAATCCTCTAATTTCTGAGGATTGTCTGATCTTTTGAAGTAGTGGTTCTAGTGTCAGAATAAAAAAAAAATGGTGACAGGGGGCAGCCCTGTCTAGTACCGCTGTTAATTTTAACTGCAGTAGATAGGGCGTCATTGACCCGTATATAAGCACTAGGGGAGGTGTACATAGAGAAAATGGCCTCTATGAACTGAGAAGGGAACCAAAATTTCGCTAATATACTCCGAATAAAGGGCCAAGCCACTCTATCAAAAGCCTTCTCTGCGTCAGTCCCCAGCAGCACTAAAGGATGTTTCTTTTGTTTTGTTAAGCTTATGGAGTCCAGTATTTTATATGTATTATCCTTGCCTTCCCTACCCGGGACAAAACCTGTCTGATCAGGGTGGATTATTCCGCTTAGCAGGGGCTTTATCCTAGAGGCTAATATTTTTGCATATAATTTAACATCCACATTTAATAATGATATTGGTCGATAGTTAGAGCACAATGTGGGGGTCTTTCTGTGCTTTGTGAATCAACGTGATGTGTGCTGCTAAGGACTGAGGCAGGAAGGGATCCCCCCTCAAAGACCCGTTAAAGACGTTGAGAAGGTGAGGTGTCAAAGCTTCTTTGAAGGTCAAATAATACATTAGAGGCAATCCATCTGGACCTGGGGATTTTCCATTCGACATGGACTTCATAGCATCAGTAAGTTCTTTCAACTGAATGGGAGCTACCAGCCCAGATGCTTGATCTGGAGAAATAACTGGTAAAGCCAGTTCTTTTAGAAAGAGGGCCGTCATCCGCTCCTTTCTTTAGCTAATCGCGTCAGTCTGCCTCATTTATATTATATAGTGCTGAATAATATTTATGGAAAGCTTTGGCAATATCTTTGTCTTCTTTTGAAAGTGACCCATCATCCTGTTTTATGGCCGAGATCCTAGACTTCCGTCTGCGTTGTTTTATTATTGCCATCATGAATTTAGTTGGCTTACTACCATGTGCAAAAATTTTTTGTCTGAGTAAAAGTTAATATTTGGCAGACTGAACGTTCAGGATATCTTTCAATTCTTCTCTCTTTTTTGTTAGCTCCGCTAAATGCAAATCTGGCAGACATTTTTTATGTAGGGATTCCAATTTGGATATTTCCTTATACAAATTATTTACTTTTTCTTTCCTACTCTTATATTGATAAGAAGCAATCGAAATAAGGATACCTCGTATTACTGTTTTGTGTGACTCCCATAATAGATGAGGGGATATACCTTCAGTATTATTTAGTGTGAAAAACTCTTTTAAGGACGAATCTACTTTTTTCTTGACCTCTAGACCATCCAGTAGCGTCTCATTTAGTCTCCATATATATTCCTTCGGACTGGATTCAGGAGAAGTCAGAGACAAGAAAACTGGTGAATGGTCCGAGTGAAGTATTGAATCTATCGGAGCTTCTTGACACAGATGTAGATATTGCAACGGTACCAGTATATAGTCTAATCTGTGATAAGAAAAGTGAGGGGCTGAGAAATGTGTATAGTCTTTTTGTGTAGGATGGAGATAGCGCCAGGTGTCAACCAATGAGCTACGCTTCATTTGTTTTTTAATGGAGGATAAAGTCCTATAAGGGACAGCTGATTTACAAGTGGAGGAATCCAGCGCAGGGTCTAGAGAAACATTAAAGTCTCCCGCTACAACTGTTATACCCTCTCTGAACTCCTCCACTTATTGCATAGCCTGTAGGAACCAAGGTTTATGAGAGGTGTTCGGGGTGTAAAGGTTAATTAGTGTATACAAATGTGAGTCTAACGGATATTTCAAAAATATATACCTGCCTTTTACATCAATAATTATGTCTTTGAACATAAAATTGAGCTGTTTATAGATGCCTATGCTTACACCCAATTTATTGGAGAACTGAGATGTGCAGTGGTACCAAACATTATAAGTAGAGATGAGCGAGCACTAAAATGTTCGGGTGCTCGTTATTCGAGACAAATTTTTCCGGATGCTCGGGTGCTCGTTTCGAATAACGAACCCCATTGAAGTCAATGGGAGACTCAAGCATTTTTTGCAGGGGACCAAAGCTCTGCATAGGGAAGGTTGCGTAAAAACCTGGGAACCACCGAAAATGATGGAAACAGCAGGGGCAGCATGCATGGATGCCTCTGAGGCTGCCTAGTCGTACCATTACGCCAAATTCTGGGCAACAGCCTGGTGGTAACCCTCAAGACAATTGTGCTGACCCAGACCAAGATGGGCAAGGCACATGCACTGGCACATGTTAGGAAAGCACCCACCTAGGTCCAACGAAAGTCCATCGACGCCTGCGGGTGACACCACTGCTCATGCTGGCACTGCTGTCCTATCCCCCGCCCCACGACGCAGGCATAAGCCTGACACAGCATGGTGAAAGCGTGGTGACACCGACAGAGTGACCAAGTTAGACTGAGGTAGCAGGTGAAGCACAAAAATTTTTACCCTGACACAGCACGGCAGTGAACCCAGAGCGACCAAGTGAGACTGAGGTAGCAGGTGAAGCACAAAAAATTTTACCGTGACACAGCATGGCAGTGAACCCAGAGTGACCAAGTGTAACTGAGGTAGCAGGTGAAGCACCAAAAATTTTACCCTGACACAGCATGGCGGTGAACCCAGAGTTACCAAGTGAGACTGAGGTAGCAGGTAAAGCACATGAAATTTTACCCTGACACAGCATGGCAGTAACATAGTAACATAGTAACATAGTTTGTAAGGCCGAAAAAAGACATCTGTCCATCAAGTTCGGCCTGTTTTCCTACAAGTTGATCCAGAGGAAGGCAAAAAAAACCCTGTGAGGTAGAAGCCAATTTTCCTCACTTTAGGGGGAAAAATTCCTTCCCGACTCCAGTCAGGCAATCAGAATAACTCCCTGGATCAACGACCCCTCTCTAGTAACTATAACCTGTAATACACTCCAGGAATACATCCAGGCCCTTCTTGAACTCTTTTAGTGAACTTACCATCACCACCTCCTCAGGCAGAGAGTTCCATAGTCTCACTGCTCTTAGCGTAAAGAATCCTCTTCTATGTTTATGTACAAACCTTCTTTCTTCCAGACGCAGAGGATGTCCCCTCGTCACAGTCACAGTCCTCGGGATAAATAGATGATGGGAGAGATCTCTGTACTGACCCCTGATATATTTATACATAGTTATTAGATCTCCCCTCAGTCTTCTTTTTTCTAAAGTGAATAACCCTAATTTTGATAATCTTTCTGGGTACTGTAGTCCACCCATTCCAGTTATTACTTTAGTTGCCCTCCTCTGAACCCTCTCCAGCTCTGCTATGTCAGCCTTGTTCACAGGAGCCCAGAACTGTACACAGTACTCCATGTGTGGTCTGACTAGTGATTTGTAAAGTGGCAGGACTATGTTCTCATCACGGGCATCTATGCCCCTTTTGATGCAACCCATTATCTTATTGGCCTTGGCAGCAGCTGTCTGGCACAGGCTTCTACAGCTTAGTTTGCTGTTCACTAAAATTCCTAGGTCCTTTTCCATGTCAGAGTTACCCAGTGCTTTACCATTTAGTATGTACTGGTGACTTGCATTATTCCTTCCCATATGCATAACCTTACATTTGTCAGTGTTAAACCTCATCTGCCACTTTTCTGACCAAGCCTCCAGTCTATCCAGATCCTGCTGTAGCAGTGCACTGTCCTCCTCTGTGTCAATTACTTTACACAGTTTAGTGTCATCTGCAAAAATTGATATTTTACTATGCAAACCTTCTACAATATCATTAATAAATATATTGAAGAGAATAGGACCCAATACCCTGTGGTACCCCACTAGTGACAGTGACCCAATCTGAGTATCTACCATTAATAACCACCCTCTGTTTTCTATCACTGAGCCAGTTACTTACCCACATACAGACATTTTCTCCCAGGCCAAGCATTCTCATTTTGTATACTAACCTTTTATGTGGTACCGTGTCAAACGCTTTGGAGAAGTCCAAATATACGACATTCATTGAGTCGCCGCGGTCAAGTCTAGAACTTACCTCCTCATAGAAACTGATTAAATTGGTTTGACATGACCGATCCCTCATGAAGCCATGCTGATACGGAGTTATTTGCTTATTTTCATTGAGGTACTCCAAGATAGCATCTCTCAGAAAACCTTCAAACAGTTTACCCACAACAGAAGTTAAACTTACCGGCCTATAGTTTCCAAGCTCTGTTTTTGGACCCTTTTTGAATATTGGCACCACATTTGCTATGCGCCAATCCTGTGGAACACTCCCCGTCAGTATAGAGTCCTTAAATATCAGAAATAAGGGTCGGTCGATGACATTACTTAATTCTCTTAGGATACGGGGGTGTACGCCATCCGGTCCTGGTGATTTGTCTATTTTAATATTTTTAAGACGTTGCTGTACCTCTTCCTGGGTCAGAGAGGACACTTTTAAAGGGGAATTTACTTTTATACTCTGCATTTCATCTGACAGTTTATTTTCCTCAGTGAATACAGTGGAGAAAAAGTTATTTAGTAGCTTCGCTTTCTCCTCATCGCTCTCTGCAACTCCCCCCTCATTACTCTGTAAGGGGCCGACACCTTCAGATTTATGCTTTTTAGTATTTATATAATTGAAGAACATTTTAGGGTTAGTTTTACTCTCTTTGGCGATTAATCTCTCGGTCTCTAGTTTGGCTGCTTTTATTTGTCTTTTTCATATTCTATTTTTTTCCTTATAGTTTTTCAATGCTTCCTTGCTCTCCTCCTTTTTTAGTGATTTAAATGCTTTGTGTTTGTCATTTATTGCTTTCTTTACAGCTCTATTTATCCACATTGGTTTTTTCTTGTTCCTTAACCTTTTATTCCCATAAGGTATGTACCTCTCACAATTAGATATTAGGATGCTTTTAAAAATCTCCCATTTTGTGGCTGAATTTTTATTTTTGAGGACTTTGTCCCAGTTAGTTAGGCCTATGGCCTCTCTTAGTTGGCTAAATTTAACTTTTTTGAAGTTTGGTATTTTTGTTCCTCCCTGAAGAAACACTCTTTTCAATGACAGTTGGAATGTTATTATGTTATGGTCACTGTTTCCCAGGTGTCCCCCAAACTGCACATCTGTTATTCTGTCAGGTGACAACAGAATGACCAAGTGAGACTGAGGTAGCAGGTGAAGCACATAAAATTTCACCCTGACACAGCATGGCAGTGAACCCAGAGTGACCAAGTGAGAATGAGGTAGCAGGTGAAGCACAAAAAATTTTACCCTGACACAGCATGGTGGTGAACCCAGAGTGACCAAGTGAGACTGAGGTAGCAGGTGAAGCACAAAAAATTTTACCCTGACACAGCATGGAGGTGAACCCAGAGTAACCAAGTGAGACTGAGGTAGCAGGTAAAGCACATAAAATTTTACTCTGACACAGCATGGCGGTGACAACAGAATGACCAAGTTAGACTGAGGTAGCAGGTGAAGCACCAAAAATTTCACCCTGACACAGCATGGCGATGAACCCAGAGTGACCAAGTGAGACTGAGATAGCAGGTGAAGCACATAAAATTTTACCCTGACACGGTATGAAGGTGAACCCAGAGTGACCAAGTGAGACTGAGGTAGCAGGTGAAGCACAAAACATTTTACCCTGACACAGCATGGCGGTGAACCCAGAGTGACCAAGTGAGACTGAGGTAGCAGGTGAAGCACATAAAATTTTACCCTGACACGGTTTAAAGGTGAACCCAGAATGACCAAGTGAGACTGAGGTAGCAGGTGAAGCACAAAAAATTTTACCCTAACAAAGCATGGCGGTGAACCCAGAGTGACCAAGTAAGACTGAGGTAGCAGTTGAAGCACATAAAATTTTACCCTGACACAGCATGGCGGTGACAACAGAATGACCAAGTGAGACTGAGGTAGCAGGTGAAGCACATAAAATTTTACCCTGACACAGCATGGCGGTTAACCCAGAGTGACCAAGTAAGACTGAGGTAGCAGGTGAAGCACATAAAATTTTACCCTGACACGGTATGGAGGTGAACCCAGAGTGACCAACTGAGACTGAGGTAGCAGGTGAAGCACAAAAAATTTTACCCTGACACAGCATGGTGGTGAACACAGAGTGACCAAGTGAAACTGAGGTAGAAGGTGAAGCACAAAAAATTTTACCCTGACACAGCATGGCGGTGAACCCAGAGTGACCAAGTGAGACTGAGGTAGCAGGTAAAGGACATAAAATTTTACCCTGACACAGCATGGCGGTGAACCCAGAGTGACCAAGTGAGACTGAGGTAGCAGCTGAAGCACATAAAATTTTACCCTGACACAGCATGGTGGTGACAAAAGAATGACTGAGTGAGACTGAGGTAGCAGGTGAAGCACATAAAAGTTTACCCTGACACGGTATGGAGGTGAACCCTGAGTGACCAAGTAAGACTGGGGTAGCAGGTGAAGCACCAAAAATTTTACCCTGACACAGCATGGCAGTGAACCCAGAATGACCAAGTGAGACTGAGGTAGCAGGTGAAGCACCAAAAATGTTACCCTGACACAGCATGGCATTGAACCCAGAGTGACCAAGTGAGACTGAGGTAGCAGGTGAAGCACATAAAATTTTACCCTGACACGGTATGGAGGTGAACCCAGAGTGACCAACTGAGACTGAGGTAGCAGGTGAAGCACAAAAATTTTACCCTGACACAGCATGGCAGTGAACCCAGAGTGACCGAGTGAGACTGAGGTAGCAGGTGAAGCACATAAAATTTTACCCTGACACGGTATAGCGGTGAACCCAGAGTGACCAAGTGAGACTGAGGTAGCAGGTGAAGCACATAAAGTTTTACCCTGACACGGTATGGCGGTGAACCCAGAGTGACCAAGTAAGTCTGAGGTAGCAGGTGAAGCACCAAAAATTTTACCCTGACACAGCATGGCAGTGAACCCAGAGTGACCAAGTGAAACTGAGGTAGCAGGTGAAGCACCAAAAATTTTACCCTGACACAGCATGGCGGTGAACCCTGAGTGACCAAGTGAGACTGAGGTAGCAGGTAAAGCACAAAAAATTTTACCCTGACACAGCATGGCAGTGAACCTAGAGTGATCAATTGAGACTGAGGTAGCAGGTGAAGCACAAAAAATTTTCCCTAACACAGCATGGCGGTGAACCCAGTGTGACCAAGTGAAACTGAGGTAGCAGGTGAAGCACAAAAAATTTTCCCTAACACAGCATGGCGGTAAACCCAGAGTGACCAAGTGAAACTGAGGTAGCAGGTGAAGCACAAAAAATTTTACCCGGACACAGCATGGCGGTGAACCCAGAGTGACCAAGTGAGACTGAGGTAGCAGTCTCACTTGGTCACTCTGGGTTCACCGTGGAAGACTGGGTTGTGGATAAATTACTGGACTCATTGTCCGCTATTCACGTCATCACCTGTTCGCACTGTTGTGGTTTCAATAGTGGTGTACCACGTGACCCAGTAAGTTGTGAGATGAAGCAAGGGAGCGAAACTCTGCGGCGTTCCACTGCTCCCTCATCAACATGTACTTTGTCACCCTGCCCAGGACCACGGCCTTTTCCCCCCTACACTACTTGAACGCCCATGGCAACGCCCTCGTCCTCGCCCCTTAGCCCTTGGGTTCAACATTTTGCATGTTCATTTCACTGTATAATATATAACTGAGAGAATAAATGTATATTTTCTACACTCCGGCTAGTGTGCAGCACACAACAGAATTTTTCACTGCACTGTATGATATATAACTGAGAGAAAAAACGTGGTCTTTAGACGGCGGCTATTGTACCGCAAACTACTCAATTTGTCACTACAATGTATGATATATAACTGAGAGAAAAAACGTATATTTTCTACACTCCGGCTAGTGTGCAGCACACGACAGAATTTTTCACTGCACTGTCTCTTAATAATATAAAAACTAGTTTCTGTCTGTCTGTCTGTCTGTTCTCTATGCGCGACCAAACTACTGGACCGATTTTCACCAAATTCGGCACACAGGTACATCAGGTGTCTGGGAAGGTTTTAGACCAGGTCTCATCTCTCTAGGACATACCGTTCCTGAGATATTCCCAAAATATGATCTCCATTAGCCAACATTACAACTGGGAACTTTGGTTTTAAACTCCAACTGCCATTCTCTGCAAAGGCACACACAGGGAGGGCAGGTTTCCATAACAACCAGGTAATTATCAGCAGCTGAGGATCTCATCCATTTCTATTCAGTGACACTGTTAAAGGTATTCCGGTTACCATAAATATAACTTATGTTTTTTTCTATTACTACAGTTCAGTAGTAATAAAAGATGTTTTCCTCCACTGCTGCCTATTGCGTGGGCTCATAAATAAGCATGGTATTGACCTTTAATTCAGGCCACCCTAAAAGAAGTACTTAAAACCTCTGCCCCAGGTCTCACTAAGCCACACCCCCAACTCTATCAGGCCACACCCCCTTTCACTCCGCAGCCAACAGAGATTGAAAAAATAAAGGTAAAAATAAACTTCTGTCAGCTGCAGGGATGGGTGGGAGGTTGACTTTCTTTCTGCAACAACACACAGAAACATTAAATAAAATAAATTAAATACACCCATGCGAAGCGTTTTGCTAATCCACGCCCCCGACTCTGTCAGGTCACGCCCCCTCCCACTCCGCAGCCAATGGGAATTAAAAAAATGAAGGTAAAAATAAACTTCTGTTTGCTGCAGGGGTGGGAGAGTGAATTTCTCTCTGCAACGACAAACAAAAATTTTAGATGAAATAGACTAATTATAGACTACAACTGTTCGAAGTCTTTTGCTAAGCCACGCCCCATCTCTGTCAGGCCACGCCCCCTCTCACTCCGCAGCCATTCTGCAACGACACACAGAAACATTAAATGAAATAGATTAAATGCACCTATGCAAAGCGCTTTGCTAAGCCACGCCCCGACTCTGTAAGGCCACGCCCCCTCACACTCCGCAGCCAACAGGGATTGAAAAAATAAAGGTAAAAATCAACTTCTGTCAGCTGCAGGGATGGGTGGGAGGTTGACTTTCTTTCTGCAACGACACACAGAAACATTAAATGAAATAGATTAAATACATCCATGTGAAGCGTCTTGCTAATCCACGCCCCCGACTCTGTCAGGTCACGCCCCCTCCCACTCCGCAGCCAACGGGGATTGAAAAAATAAAGGTAAAAATAAACTTCTGTTTGCTGCAGGGGTGGGAGGGTGAATTTCTCTCTGCAACGACACACAAAAATTTTAGATAAAATAGACTAATTATAGACTACAACTGTTCAAATCGTCTTGCTAAGTCACGGCCCCAACTGTAAGACCACGCCCCCTCCACTCTGCAGCCATTTCTGCAACGACACACAGAAACATTAAATGAAATAGATTAAATCACCTATGCGAAGCGCTTTGCTAAGCCACACCCCCAACTCTGTCAGGTCATGCCCCTCCCACTCCGCAGCCAACAGGGATTGAAAGAATGAAGGGTAAAATAAACTTCTGTCAGCTGCAGGGGTGGGAGGGTGAATTTCCCTCTGCAATGACGCACAAAAATTTTAGATGAAATAGACTAATTTCAGACTACAACCGTTTGAAGCATCTTGATAATCCACACCCC